>CM056057.1:69760446-70044057 GCA_029574335.1 Rana kukunoris | reverse complement strand
AAAAAATAATTTTCGTGCATGTCCAATCGGGAATAATATCAGATGAACGGTCATGATCGTCTCTTCGAAATCTCTGTAACCAACATTCCGATTATCGTACGTTCGCTTCGAAAGTGTTTTTTCCGTACGATTTTCGGATTGAGTTTACGGGCCTTTAGGCTCCACGTGCATTTAGCCACGATGCAGAATCACGTGTGGCAAGAATCTATTGATTCCTGTGGCTGGGATTGAGAGCTTCCTGCTGCGAACGATCATGAATACCTATGCCCACTGACTCGGTGGCTTCTGCTAGCCAAACACAGCTGTCAATCGCAACTACAGGTTTTATTAAAATCTTGCCAATGGGATTTGCAGCGAGGCTGAACACCTGTGCAAAAGGATCTTTGCTTACTTATTTCTGCATCACACACTAATACACACTAGGAGCAGTTTAGGGGAAGCCAAAAAACTTCCAATAAGTTCTGGAATTTACATTCAGACATTTTTACTTACTGTATGTGAATTCCAACATCTGGTTGATAACTCTGGGTTCATACTCGGTAATCCCCATATCCTTTAATATCTGGGCCATGACCTGTAAACAGAATGATTTCATAAACATTACACTATTACAATCTGATCTATACATGATACCACATCACTGTTTGATAATACAATGAGAGAAATGTTTCTCCTTTTCCAACCAACATGCCACGAAGTGTAATCACAAGGGGCAATCATTAATTAATGAATAAAATAAAGGAAAACGGCCATAACAAAATGTGGACCCCCTTAGTGTGTACTTTACTGGCAGGATGGACAACTAGACAGAACACTGCACCATTCAAGAAAAATCTGCCGACAATGACTGCCGAGACATTTCTGGGACTGTTGTCCCCGAAAATGCAGGATGCACTTGACCGTAAAACGACAGAATATTTATATAGAACTGTATTATAATCAACTCTTTAACTAATATCATCAATTTAAATAAATATGAATTTGTCGGCCATTGACACCTTTAGTGCAAGAAAAGCTCAAGAAAAATGTATCCCTTTAAAAATTCTATGTATGTCTTCATACTAGGAAGTGAAGGGACCACTGTAGCGTTAATCCAGCTTTGTGCATTTTTCGTCCACAAAAAACAAACACACACCTCCGTTCAAATGCATTAAAAACGCAGCAAGAAATCATCATTAACAAGTCACATGACCTATGAAAAACACACCATAAGCACAGTAATCACGGTAAAAGTGCCCCCAAAAAAACGATGTGAATGTCAATCACTGATTTTTTTTGCTCACATCCACAGTACCACCCTTTAAAGCGGAGTTTCACCCAAAAGTGAACCTCTGCTTTCGGGGGGGGGGGGGTGCAAATACCTGTTTTATACTTCCAAGTATAATAGCTACACCACTTCCGGCCCCTCCGCGTCACCCACCCCCGTTGTGTTCTGGGAGACACTCAGCTCCCAGAACCATTGGGAACTGCACAGCACTACTCGCGCATGCACAGTAGGGAACCGGGCAGTGAAGCCGCAGCGCTTCACTTCCCGATTCCCTTACAGAGGATGGCTCGGCTTCGGCGGGCAACTTGGACAGGTAAGTGTTAGTTTTTTAAAAGTCAGCAGCTGCTGTATTTGTAGCTGCCGACTAAAAAAAAAAATTTCAGGTAAACCCCCGCTTTAAATCTAATTTTTTTTATCAATAAAATACTTGCTGCGGTCGGGGAGAATCAAAGCAGTGGCATTAGGCTCCATGTACACGAGACGTTTTTACAACTGCTCCTAAATAATTAAACTTAGCAGATAGTAATCCACGTTAAAAAACGCCTGTTTTGCCGCATTTACATGCCGTGTTTAGCTGTGTTTTGCTGCGTTATATGGCTTCCAATGGCATAGTTCACACCAGTGCAGTCAGTTCAAGTGCATTCCAGTTCCAGAAGAAGTAGAACATGCTGCATTTTTCCTACACTGAACTGTACTGGAATGCAGTAAAACATCAAAAACACACCAAGAATGCACCTAAATGGAACAAAAGCGCACCAAAACACATGTACAGAAAGGTGAAAAAAAATGCACCAGAAAGCAGCAAAAATGTGTTTAAAAACACACATGCAGAAACACATCCAGACTGCGTTTCTATGGTGTGAATTGGTCCTCAAGTGGATTTGCAGCACTTCTGTAGCACATTTGTACTACCGCTTTCAGGAGTGGAGTGTTTTAGTTTAACCTCCTCGCTATAGCCAAATGACTCTAGGGATCCTGGCCCCTTAGCACATGATCAGCTGATCACGTGGTGTAAACAGAAGATCGGTAATCTTTTTTCTGCGCTGACAGAGCGAAGAGAAAAAAAAAAAAAGGAAGATCACCGGCTTCTCTGAAAGGGCCAATGGTCCGGAAGAGGAAGAGCCAAAGCCGCCACATCTGTTCCTGCCAGTGCCACCAATCAATGCCCACCAGTGCTGCCGACAAGCAGTGCCCACCCATCAGCGCAGCCTCATCAGCATACATCAATAGAGAAGAATTACCTGTATGTTAAATTTTATAACAAAATATAAAAAACTATTTTGTTTTCAAAATTGTTGGCCTTTTTTCATTTAACAAAAATTAGATAAACCCCAGCAGTGACCGCCAAAAGAAAGCTCAATTTTTTGAAAAAAAAAAAAAAAAAAAAAAAAAAAAACACCACTTTTATATGGGTACAGTGTTGCATGACTGGTCGCGTAATTGTCAAAGAGTGACAGCGCTGAAAGCTGAAAATTGTCCTGTGCTTGCGCAAGTACTATTGGGCCTGCCACCTATCCAAGATAATTGACTGGCAAGTGCATGCTCGATCCAAAGATTGGATAGCATTGGAGGAACTTTCCTGTTTTTCGAGTGCACCTATAAGACACCTACCATGGATCAACCCCAAAAAGATCCCTCGTATAACTAAAACACATCCCATGGTAGGAGCGTCCCTGAAGATATTCAGGAATTTATGTAAGACGAAGAAGGTGTCTTCCATGTATGGACCAGTTACCCCAATCACAATAAATCCTGAAATTTATCTTCCTGACAGTAACACATCGACATCCGATACTCCTCCAGTAATGTTATATAGAGCTACAGATTTCTTTAAGAATAATATCCTTTTATCTCTTGAATCCTTCCAAACTACTGACCCTAATTGTAAAATCTCCAATATCAATTATGTTAAAATCACTAGATTTCTTGAAAGGCTAGAACCAATGAGTGGATGGTATAGGCCAAAGACACAATTTGAAACAATTTGCCTTAGGGAATCCCCTCAGAGCCACCTCATTTCCTTCACTTATAACCTTCTAAATTCTGACATAGACCCTCAATTGGACAAAACAAACCTTCACTGGGAAAAGGACCTTCAAGTTTCTGTGACGAATGATCAATGGGCGAATGTATTTAAACGATTGCACAAAGGCACATTGAACATCTGTACACAAGAAAACGGATACAAAATCTATTCAAGATGGTACAAGACCCCGTTGGTCATTCACAAATTTAACCCCGACACATCGCCCCTTTGCTGGCGATGTATGATCGCGCCGGGAAGTTTGATACACATTTGGTGGGAATGCAATGTATTGGCTGAATTTTGGATGGGAGTGCATAAATTGATAGTACAAATAACTACTTACTCTCCCGATTTCACGGCGGGACAATACTTATTACACTTGTCTAGCCTCTCTCACTCTGTTTACAAAGACACTATTATAATACACCTCATCAATGCAGCGAGGCTTTGCATACCAGCAAAGTGGAAACAAAATCTCCCACCTACCATTCCGGAATGGATACGTAAGGTAAATCATATTTCCAAAATGGAAGAATTAATTCATCAATCTAGGGACTCTTCAAGATCGTATCTTGATAAATGGTCCTGTTGGACACACTTTGTGAATTCCGCTGATTGTCATGCCTTACTGGAATCCTGATGGATTGTTCTAGATAAATTGACCTTTATTCTGGACGTTTTTAGTCAGCACATAACATAACGAAATTATAAAATATGCCTATTGATACGTAATATTATTTACTCATTTCAGTAAACAGACAAACAACTTTCTCTCCTCTCTCTTATCATTTCCCCTCCCCATTTACTCAAGTTCTGCTTTAAATATATATACTTAAAGTTTTTAATATGTCAGTTCATTTAAACTTATGTAAGACAAGAAGTTGGTGTTTCTCAACACAAAAGTTTGATGTGTAATGCTTTATTGAAAATGCTTGTACACTAATATTTTGAAAAATTCAATAAACATAATTTAAAAAAAAAAAAAAAAAAAAAAAAAAAAAGAAAATTGTCCTGTGCAGGAAGGGGGTTTAAATGCTCCATATTGAAGCGGTTAATGTAATAGAAAGCCAATTAGGACCCGTTTACAATGCGGCGGGAGGTGCGATGGCGGTAAAGCGCCGCTATTTTTAGCGGCGCTTTAACGCTAACTTTGTTGCGCTATTCGGCCACCAGCGGTGCTGCATTCACATCTGGGCCTTCCTGGAAAACGCAACAAAAACCATCCGTCACACTCACAGTGCCAGTAAGTCCTCATGCACACCGGGCATTTGCCCGCTTTTTCTAACCTTTTCTACTCGCAGGAGAAAATATGTATTTTTCAAAATGCATCTCATGTTTGGACAGTCATTCATTTTTATTGGGCAGAATATTTATTCTGCCCCTTGAAATGAACGAACGCTCAACGCACTTACTACCGGTGCGCTCAGCTTTTTTTTTTTTTCTGGCGGAACGCTCCTCTCCTGAACGCACATGTGATTGATTTATTTTTTTTCTGCCTGGAAATGCCTGTGTGTACACATAGACTAACATAGAGGGGCATTTAGAGGCAAAAAAAAATAACGTAAAATTAAATTTTTTTACGCCAAGTGTGCATGAGTCTTATTTGTTGACGGACACGGATAGGAATCATTTTGTTGTGTGACAAAACACATCGCTCCATGAGATACTTTAATGCTAATAGGCAGCCCATTCCAGTGAATGGAGACTTGCAGGCTTCCCATTACTGTAAATGAAACCACTATGACCATCCTCACTCAATGCACCACGGCGGACAGCCATGATAGAGGACACCTGATTAGTTTCACTTTCACTCAACACCGCTTCCCCGTACACACCCTCCCGCTCCACACACAACCATTACCTGAGCATCCTTCGGCGCACTTTTAGGGGAAGCCATCTTCGCTTGCTCCATAGTCTCTTACACCCCACACCGAACCATATCCGGTTGAAACTGAGAGCAGGCGGAAGCGCACGAACTCTGGTAGGTTAGAGCAGCCATCTTTGTTGAGGCAGAGTGCCCGCCTTGCGCCTTATTCCTGCGCATAGCGCCACCTGCTGGATCGAGCGTGATATCTGCGAGAAGCGTTTTATCAGATTAGGCGACCCGTCAGAATGTGTAACTCAAGTGACGTTTCATCGCCGCCATCTTGCTACACCCCGCAGTCCTCCATAGTAAAGAAACACCGAGAAGGTGGAAGCAGACATCTTGTTACACCCACCGGAGTTTTGCATTTTACACAGTAAAGTGAGTTTATATAGTTAAAGGGGTGTTCCAGCCCTAAGTTGTGTTTATTAAAAGTCAGCAGCTACAAAAAGTGTAGCTGCTGGCTTTTAATAAACACTCACTTACCTGCTCCTGCGTTCCAGCGACGCGCCGACCGGGGCTCCGCTCCTCTGCCCCCCTCCCCGGCCGGCGTCTCCATCCTGACTGTGGGCACCCAGCCGTGACAGCCTTCGGCTTCACGGCCGGGCACCCACTGCGCATGCGCGAGCCGTACTGCGCATGCGTGCGCGGCGCGGCTCGCCGCTGATTGGAGAGGCGATCGCATGGGACCTGTCAGTGTCCCATGTGATCGCCTACAGGGAGGGGGCTGGTGTAGGCGATTAAGCTTAATCGCCTAACCAGCCCCTCGGCGGAAGCAGGAAGTGGGACAGGAAGTCCCACTCCTACTGAAGCCCCCACTCCCCCCCCAAAAAAATTACATGCCAAATGTGGCATGTATGGGGGTGAGGAGTGGATTCAGAAGGGGTCATTTTTTTGGGTGGAACACTCCTTTAAATACAGTACTTGGAACTCCGTCTGACTGAATTTTAAAAGCAGCGAACTTCTGTCAGATTAGCAAACCTATGAGATGAGCAGGCTGCTTTTAAGATTCAACATCTAACCAGTCAGACGGAGTTCTAAGTACTGTATTTGACTATATAAACTCACTTTACTGTTGAAAATAAATGAAAAAAAACTCTGGTGGGTGTAAAAAGATGTCCACTTTGCCCTTCCCAGTGTATCCTTACTAGTAGAGGATTGCAGAGTGTAGCAAGATGGCGGCAACGGAACGTCACTTCCGTTACCTATTCTGACAGGTCGCCTAATCTGACCAACCACTGGCAATGCTTGATGTCTTATTGCCATTCTCATAGCCAGAGCTTTTTTTCTCAAACAATAGGCCCTGGAACTCAAAATAATGGTCGCGGGACCATCCAAATCACATCAAATAGTGGGTGTGGTCAGATTTCACAAACAGTAGAAGAGTCTTAACCACTTAAGGACCGCCTCCTGCACATATACGTCGGTAGAATGGCACGGCTGGGCAGATCCACGTACAGGTACGTCCTGTACTAGAACACATCCGTGGGTCATGGGCGCGTGCGCCCGTGACCCCGTCCGAAGCTCCGGGAACAGGACTCGCGGGACTCGCGGACCCGATCGCTGCTGGAGTGCGGAGCTGAAGAACGGGGAGAGCCGTGTGTAAACACAGCTTCCCCGTCCTTCACTGTGGTGGCGTCGTCATCAATCGCGTGATCCCTTATACAAGGAAATCGCAATCGATGACGTCACACCTACAGCCACACCCCCTACAGTTGTAAACACACGTTAGATCACACATAACCCCTACAGCGCCCCCTGTGGTTAACTCCCAAACTGCAAATGTAATTTTCACAATAAACAATGCAATTTAAATGCATTTTTTGCTGTGAAAATGACAATTGTCCCCAAAATGTGTCAAAATTGTCCGAAGTGTCCGCCATAATGTCGCAGTCACGAAAAAAATCGCTGATCGCCGCCATTAGTAGTAAAAAAAAAAAAATTAATAAAAATGCAATAAAACTATCCCCTATTTTGTAAACGCTATAAATTTTGCGCAAACCAACCGATAAATGCTTATTGTAATTTTTTTTTACCAAAAATAGGTAGAAGAATAGGTATCGGCCTAAACTGAGGAAAAAATAAATTATATATTTTTGGGGGACATTTATTATAGCAAAAAGTAAAAAATATTGAATTTTTTTCAAAATTGTCGCTCTATTTTTGTTTATAGCGCAAAAAATGAACTTTGCAGAGGTGATCAAATACCACCAAAAGAAAGCTCTATTTGTGGGGAAAAAAGGACGCCAATTTTGTTTGGGAGCCACGTCGCACAACCGCGTAATTGTCAGTTAAAATGACGCAGTGCCAAATCGCAAAAAGGGGCAAGGATCTTTAGCAGCATTTTGGTCTGGGTCTTAAGTGGTTAAAGGGGCATTAAAGCGGCCGGAACTCCACCCTAAAGTGGAACGTCCGCTCATCGGAACCCTCCCCCCCTCCGGTGTCACATTTGATACCTTTCAGGGGAGGGGGATGCAGATACCTGTCTAAGACAGGTATTTGCACCCACTTCCGGGAGTCCTCTCTGCTGGGATTCTGCGGGTAGTTCGTCACTTCCCGCCCCCGCCCGTTGTGTTCAACACTCAGCTCCCAGTACACAGTGGGGACCAGTGGGGACAGCGCTGCATGACTTGCGCATGCAACGTAGGGAAATGGGCAGTGAAGCCGGAACGCTTCACTTCCTGATTCCCTCACCGAGGATGGTGGTGGGGGCAGCAGATAGACAAGCAATTGCTTGTCTTCTGCTGCAGACGTCGCTGGCTCCAGGACAGGTAAGTGTTCCATACATTAAAAGTCAGCAGCTGCAGTATTTGTAGCTGCTGGCTTTTAATATTTTTTAAACGGCGGAGCTCCGCTTTAAATCCCAGGATTTCATTACATACAGAGTGCAGAACTGTAACTTGTAAACACAGAAACCAGACTTCTGTGTTTACAAGTGATTGTGGTGAGCAGGCATCAAAGGGTCTGAGCCAGAGGTGGTGGAACTAAGTTCCACCTGAAAAAAAGCCCTGCTCACAGCGCCCAGCTGTCCCTGATTTGGAACAATGTCCCTCTTTCCTCCTCATTTGTCCCTCATTTTGGGGCTGATCTATATTTTTCTATACAAAATGCACATATTTATATTTCAAAAAGTGTTTCCCGGAGCTAAACCTTTTTATCCAATTTTTTAATTGCTGAACCTTTACATCTCAAAAGCCAATATAAAGTAATAGTAGTAGTAAATGTAGCACTACCCCGGAGGAGCTGCTGGTTTGTTTTGGGTGGCACGTTACCTCGTGGCTCTCCGTATTCCTAGGGGTGTATTGTGCATATAGGAGCAACGGAATGTCCACGACAGGTGTCTTTTTCTGTGCTCTTTATTACATTAAAACTTGTGATGAAGAGTAGAGGTGAAGTAAAAGAAGTAGCAGACTTATGGCCCGTACACACGATACCAAAACGATTGTCCGATGATGGATCGTGAGATTTTCGGATCGTGTGTACACTACTTTCGAGAGCCAATCACGACCATTCATCCGATATGATTCGATCGGACAAGCGCGAAAATTTTCCTCGTACGATGTCAGATTGTACGATTTTCGTTTAGTCAGTACAGTTGTCGTCCGAAAATACAATACAAATACATTACAACACATGACAACACATGACATCACTTCCGATTATTTTTTTCTGTCGTACGAGAATTTTCGTGACTTTAATAACCTATTTTATTTTACTTGCTATTTTACTATTTTACTATTTTACTATTAAGCGAAAAAAGTCATACGATCCGTTGTCCGATATTCGGATCGTGTGTACGGCCATTAGGCGCAACAATAGGGAAACAGTCCTGCTCCCAACAATGCTTTGTATTCTCTGCCACTCCAGCCTGAGTGGGCATAGCGCACCTGGACAGGCCTCTCTCACTGGCCTGACAGCCAGGGTATCACTCAAACTTGAATAAAAAGTCTCTGCCACAGACCCTCCTTAAATGGACTCAGGGAAAAGCCTCTGCCACAGGCCCTCTCTGTGATTATGATTACGGAGATGATCCTCCTTGATAGAATTGCGTCTGGATCTCCTTCAGATCATTTTTAGGTACCGACTGACAGGTGACCAGCCTCTTAGTGTCCAGCTACCTTGATCCCAGGTGGTTTGTCGAGACCCTATTGACCCTATACTGCAAGAATTGCCCCGGGAATCGTCCACTAGCGGTGCGGTATTAACCCCCGCTAGCGGCCGATAAAGGGTTAATACCGCCCGCAATGCGCCTCTATAGAGAATGGTGACTGGCCTCACCCTTGTTTTTTTTTTTTTTTTCCCACATCAGCTGACACCGAACCCCGGAGACCAGTTCATGGATCGATCTTTGTCTGTCTCCATTAAACTGTTTTGCATCATCTGTGGTATTATGCTAGTATTAATTCTTCTGTCGCCATTTTATATTGTTTTTTTTTTGTTTTTGTTTTTTTATTATTTATTTTTTTATTATATATATATTTTTATTTTTTTATTTATTGTTTGTTGTTTCTTTTTTATTTTTTTTTGTTCATTTTGTTTTTCATTTTCTACAATGGCACAGGTCCAAAGAAGATGCAAACAAAAAAAAGAAGATGCTCATGTCGCGACTTAGAAACATAGGTACACTCACCCTTGTTTTAGCAAGACCCCGACAGTCCACAGTCCATGTGCAGAGCCCACCAGGAAGTTTGCACGGCGCTGCGCTAACCACAGGCAGAGAGACATTTCCCGATCTCTGCAGCCACACATCGGCATAATGTCTCCCTGCCTGTGATTAGCGTAGCGCCGTGCAGACTTCCTGGCGGGCTCTGCACATGGACTGTGCGAACACGCCTGAGATCATCCCTAGTTAAGACCCTAGCTCCATCCATGGCTTTATACTACTGCATGAATGCCTTGGTCGACACGCTCTGCCAAATCTCCAGTATAAGCTTTTTCTTTGTCCATATGTGGAATCTTTAGCTCAAATGCTGGTCAGCTGAACCTCTATGCACGAAATGCCTAAAATGTCTGCCCCTTGAAGAAGAACACCTATTTAATCCCTCCTTGGATAAACACATCACAGGGATCGCAGAAGGCAAAAGTACTCTCCACCCACAAAAAAGATACCCCAGGCTTCAGCAGTTAGACCTTCTACCTCTGAGGTTAGAAAAAGTTAATTTTTGTTCTCCTCAAGCCTCCAGCTCCAAGGTCAAGATTGTACCATACTTCCCAATGAAGGTACATCCTCACTTGTCGGAGTGGTGTCAGACTGTCAGCCTTCTCGGCCTCCTGGTTCCAGAAAATATATGTATGGGTTTAGAGTGTTATTTCCAGGGGCTACAAACTGAAGTTTAAAGGGGTTGTAAAGGTATTTTTCTTTTCTAAATAGGTTCCTTTAAGCTAGTGCATTGTTTGTTCACTTACCTTTTCCTTTGATTTCCCATCTAAATGTTTTTTTTTCTTTGTCTGAATTCCTCACTTACGGTTTCCCCTCAGTAAGCTTGCCCCCATCATCTGGCTGGGGGGGTTAGTCAGCCAGAACAGCTTACTGAGGAGGAACAGGAAGTGAGAAATTCAGACAAAGAAAACAAAGGGAAATCGAAGGAAAAGGTAATGCACTAGCTTAAAGCGGATGGTTCACCAAAAAGCAAATATTAAAAGCCAGCAGCAACAAATACTGCAGCTGCTGACTTTTAATATTAGGACACTTACCTGTCCTGGAGTCCAGCGGCGTCCGCAGCAGAGGATGAGCGATCGCTCGTCACCCTGCTGCTCCCCCCTCCATCCACGGCGAGGGAACCAGGAAGTGAAGCGCTCCGGCTTCACTGCCCGGTTCCCTACGGCGCATGCGCGAGTCGCGCTGCGCCCGCGATTGGCTCCCGCTGTGTGCTGGGAGCTGAGAGTTCCCAGCACGCAACGGGAAAAGCCCGTCTTTTGCCCGAGACTGCGGGCCGGAAGTGGGTGCGGATACCTGTCTTTAGACAGGTATCTGCACCCCCCTCCCCCCTGCAAGGTGTCAAATGTGACACCGGAGGGGGGGAGGGTTCCGATCAGCGGATCTTCACTTTAGGGTGGAGATCCGCTTTAAAGGAACCTATTTAGAAAATAAAAAACAAACCTTTACAACCTCTTTAAAGGCTCTGTCTCCCCATTGCTTTTAAATTTGTCCCACTCTCTGCTCAGATGGGTTGATCTTCTTGCTGTTGTTCAGTAGCTAATTTTTCTGAATGAGAAACACTTTTAATGTTTTTACTCAAATCTCAGGCGGCGTACACACGACCGAGGTTCTCGCTGGAAACTAGCGAGAACCTCGCTGGAAGCTGCATTCCAGCGAAGACCTCGGCCGTGTGTACGCTTTTGGCTCGCCCCGCCCGTTGGGAATCCCGTCGAGCGAAAAGAGAGCACGCTCTCTTTTTGCTCGACGGCCCGCCTGGATGAATGGCTGGTTGCCATTCCCGACAGGCGGGTCGCCGATTTCGACGGCCGGCAGAGAACCTCGACGGGCGGAACGATGTGTTCTGCCCGTCGAGGTTCTCTGCCGTGTGTACACGGCCTCACAGTTTCCACGCTTAATGGAAGAGTTCAGCCCATTCTGGCTTTGAAAACTCTCACCTTGGTTCTGCAGGTTCAAACGTTCTATATGGAATCAATCAGGTCAGTCATTGCCTCCTTCCTTTTGGGGGATTTTCTGGCTTCAACAGACATTTGGGAGGCTTGTTTGCACATTCCTATCTTTTCTTCTAATGCTATCTGCGTTTTGGGGTGGGCAATCGGCACTACCAATTTGTCACCTTTTGCTTTGGCCTGTCTATGGCCCCTAGGGTGCTTTATCTAGTCTCAGCTTTGCTCTGTTCCCAGAAGATAAATGTAGCGCTACCCCATTCAGTAGCCGCTGATTAGATTTGAGATCGGCATATTTAAGTTACCTCTGTGTGGTGTCTAGGGGTGAAGGTGGTGAGTAGAGCAGTGACTTAATGTCCAGGCTGATGGTTGAATTTTCCAATGCTTTATTCCTGGTCAAACACGACCAACATCAACTTGAGGTAGATAGGATAGGTTGATAAAAGAAAGATAAACCTTGCAGCATCAGGCTTTGGAAAAGGAAAGCAGTCCTGCCTTCAACAATTGTATCTTTCACGTCGCCACTCTAGCCAGAGTGGGTAAAGTGCCCCCGGACAGACCCCTCTTACAGGCCTGGCAGCCAGAGTGTCACTTAGAGCTTCTGGTAAGGAATAAGTCTCTGCCACCGACTTGGCTCTAATTGGATTAGGTTTTAAGATGGAAACTTCTGCCACAGGCCCAATGTTTGTAGAGTAGAACTGTAGAGCAAATCCTCCCATAGAGGGCCAGATTCTCAGAGGCGCTACGACGGAATATCTCAGATACCCCGTCGTATCGCCGTTTTTTTTGGCTCGTATCTATGCAAGTGATTCTTAGCATCACTTTGGCATAGATACGCTTGAACATCCGACAAGTGTAATACCATTACACTTGCGGATCCTAGTTGTAATTACAACTCCAGCCACTAGGTGGCCTTTACGTTGTTTTCTCATTTGCCTATGCAAATGAGGCTACTACGCCGATTCCCGATCGCTTTTACGCCGCACCGTCGTCGGGTACGTCCCCTGCTTCTATGAGGAGTAACCTTACGAAGTACCGTCGGATGCCATGTTAAGTATGGCGTCGGGTCAGCGTCGGCTTTTTCCGTCGCTTACGTCGTTTTACTAACTCGTTCACGAATAGGGCATTGCGTAGTGACGATCACGTCGTTTTGACGTCGGTTTCAACGGCGCTTTCCGACGTGAGCTGGAGCATGCGCACTGGGCTTTTTCCCCGGCCGGCGCATGTGCAGTTCATTCGACGCGTGGGCGCACTTCATTTAAATAGAAGCCGCCCCCTTTGAATTACGCGGGCTTACGCTGGGCCATTTTCGCTACGCCAACGCAAACTACGGAGCAAATGCTTAGAGAATACGGCACTTGCTCTAGTAAGATGCGGCGGCGTAGTGTAAATGCGTTACGCTACGCAGGCGAATTTGTATGAGAATCTGGCCCTATGTCTTTTAGCTGACAGTCTGAATATGATCTGTCAGTTTCTGGCAACCAGATCCCTGATGGTTCGTTCAAGCCCTGTTGGATCACCTGCCTCCGGGCTCTCCTCAGGCCGATCCCCCACCGAACAGCACCCAGCTTGGGATCTTCTCAGTAGAAGTGGGAACCCAGTAAGTCACTGGGGTCCCTGACAGCATCAGTTGCTCTGAGCCATGAGGCCCAGAGTTCGTAGCTCTGCATAGTGTAGGCCCCGGCCAGGTAGGCCATAGTGGCGGCCTTGTGGTGTGCGCACCCTCTGAAGGTGGGTGCCGCACATGGGACCCACTGCGGGTAGAAGACCCGGACAAAAAGGCGCTCGCATCAGATATACCCTCTCCCAGCATGCCCAGCATGGGAAACACTCCTCTGATTGGCTGCTGAGGAAAGGCAGCTCTGTTCTGGAACCGCTCGGGCGCCATCTGCTTCCCAAGGGTGGTAACATATCCTCAGCACAGAAAATGGGACCACAGGCAGCCCAGCCCGAAACACAAATTTAAACAATTAACATGGATGAGAGCAGGATAACTCTCTCATCCACCACAAAATTTACAATAGCGTCCATTACTGACAGTAAGGGGGCGCTACATAAATATAGGCTACCTTGATAATCTTCTGTGAATGTATCAGTCCTCCCTATCCTGTAAGCCAATGTCCAGCAAACATTGCAGCTTCTGTAGAGCTTCTGTTTGATTCTCGGTTTGTAGAATTCGGCACTGGAAAAAACTTATCATTTAGTTCTGGGCCTGATATTGAATATGAGCCAGGATCTTCCTGCCCAGAAAGTTCTATCCCTCCACTGCTGTGTGCAGGCCATTTAGTCCCAAGGACAACCTTCAGTTTGTGCCTGCAGCGTGGGACAAACAGATTCCGTCCTTGGGCCTCCCCCTGTGTCTGCAAGGCTAGAATCTCCCAGGCATGGTGGATTTCCAATCTGGGCCTGAAGACAAGGAATTCCTCTCCTCCTCCCCAAGATGTGTAAAGTTCTCATGCTGGATGACAGCAGTAGCGGCTGGTGCTCAAAATTTTTGGGGGGGCGCAAACGGAAAAAAAAATTGCAGCCTCACTGTGCCCATCACATGCAGCCACTGTGCCATGCCACCAAATGCAGCCACTGTGCCATCAATTGTCACCACTGTGCCATGCCATCAAACAGCAACTGTGCCATCAATTGTCACCACTGTGCCATGCCATCAAACGCAGCCACTGTGCCATCAATTGTCACCAATGTGCCATGCCATCAAACGCAGCCACTGTGCCATCAATTGTCACCACTGTGCCATGCAACACAGCAACTGTGCCATCAATTGTCACCACTGTGCCATGCCACCAAATGCAGCCACTGTGCCATCAATTGTCACCACTGTGCCATGCCACCAAATGCAGCCACTGTGCCATCAATTGTCACCACTGTGCCATGCCATCAAACACAGCAACTGTGCCATCAATTGTCACAACTGTGCCATCAATTGTCACCACTGTGCCATGCCACCAAATGCAGCCACTGTGCCATCAATTGTCACCACTGTGCCATGCCATCAAACACAGCAACTGTGCCATCAATTGTCACCACTGTGCCATGTCATCAAATGCAGTCACTGTGCCATCAATTGTCACCACTGTGCCATGCCATCAAACAGCAACTGTGCCATCAATTGTCACCACTGTGCCATGCCATCAAACGCAGCCACTGTGCCATCAATTGTCACCACTGTGCCATGCCATCAAACGCAGCCACTGTTCCATCAATTGTCACCACTGTGCCATGCAACACAGCAACTGTGCCATCAATTGTCACCACTGTGCCGTGCCATCAAATACAGTCACTGTGCCATCAATTGTCACCACTGTGCCATGCCATCAAACACAGCCACTGTGCCATCAATTGTCACCACTGTGCCATGCCATCAAACGCAGCTACTGTGCCATCAAACGCAGCCACTGTGCCATCAATTGTCACCACTGTGCCATGCCATCAAACACAGCAACTGTGCCATCAATTGTCATCACTGTGCCATGCCATCAAATGCAGTCACTGTGCCATCAATTGTCACCACTGTGCCATGCAACACAGCAACTGTGCCATCAATTGTCACCACTGTGCCTTGCCATCAAATACAGTCACTGTGCCATCAATTGTCACCACTGTGCCATCAATTGTCACCACTGTGCCATGCCATCTAACACAGCAACTGTGCCATCAATTGTCACCACTGTGCCATGCCATCAAACACAGCAACTGTGCCATCAATTGTCACCACTGTGCCATGCCATCAAACGCAGTCACTGTGCCATGCCATCACACACAGCAACTGTGCCATGCCATCAAATGCAGTCATTGTGCCATCAATTGTCACCACTGTGCCATGCCATCAAACAACAACTGTGCCATCAATTGTCACCACTGTGCCATGCCATCAAATGCAGCCAATGTGCCATCAATTGTCACCACTGTGCCATGCAACACAGCAACTGTGCCATCAATTGTCACCACTGTGCCATGCAATTGTCACCAAATGCAGCCACTGCCATGCCATCAATTGTCACCACTGTGCCATCAATTGCCACCAAATGCTGTGCCATGCCACTGTGCCATCAATTGTCACCACTGTGCCATGCCATCATTGTCAACACAGCAACTGTGCCATGCAATTGTCACCACTGTGCCATGCCATCAAACACAGCAACTGTGCCATCAATTGTCATCACTGTGCCATGCCATCAAATGCAGTCACTGTGCCATCAATTGTGCACCACTGTGCCATGCAACACAGCAACTGCAGTCACTGCCATGCCAATTGTCAATTGTCACCACTGTGCCATGCCATCAAACCACTACAGTCACTGTGCCATCAATTGTCACCACTGTGCCATCAATTGTCACCACGGTGCCATGCCATCAAACACAGCAACTGTGCCATCAATTGTCACCACTGTGCCATGCCATCAAATGCAGCTACTGTGCCATCAAACGCAGCCACTGTGCCATCAATTGTCACCACTGTGCCATGCCATCAAACGCAGTCACTGTGCCATGCCATCACACACAGCAACTGTGCCATGCCATCAAATGCAGTCATTGTGCCATCAATTGTCACCACTGTGCCATGCCATCAAACAGCAACTGTGCCATCAATTGTCACCACTGTGCCATGCCATCAAATGCAGCCACTGTGCCATCAATTGTCACCACTGTGCCATGCAACACAGCAACTGTGCCATCAATTGTCACCACTGTGCCATGCCACCAAATGCAGCCACTGTGCCATCAATTGTCACCACTGTGCCATGCCACCAAATGCAGCCACTGTGCCATCAATTGTCACCACTGTGCCATGCCATCAACTGTGCCATGCCATCAACTGTGCCATCAATTGTCACCACTGTGCCATGCTATCAAATGCAGTCACTGTGCCATCAATTGTCACCACTGTGCCATGCAGGACGCCACTCTAGCCAATCACATTGCATCCTGAGCCTCTCCAGCCACTCACACCGGGTCCTTCTGCACTGCTAGAAAATGAGCAGTGCTTTTCCCGGGTGGGCGGCTGTGTCACTTTCAGTTTCAGTTCAACTTCTCTGGCTCCAGGACTCGGAGGTAAGTAAAATATAATTATTAAAACACTTTATTCTTTTTTACCCTGTGTCTGTCCAGTGTCCACCCCACTCACATACAGCAGCACCTTGTGCTGGATGTATTGTCAGCTTGTGATCGAGAGTGGAGAATGGAGGGGGGGCCATGCTTCACACGATCTGTGCTGCAGCCTTCATTACACACATCTCCTGTGTGTGAGGGCTCCCTGCTCTGCGAACTACAGCCATGCTTTACAAGTCTCTAATAATCTCTGTCTCTCTCTCTCTGTCCCTCAGGCTTCGTACACACGAGGGGATATGTCCGCTGAAAACAGTCCGATGGACCGTTTCAGCAGACATCTCCGCTCGTGTGTATGGGCTAGCGGACAGATTTCTCCACCCGACAGATTTCAAAGCATGCTTTGAAATCCATCCGGTGGAATCTGTCCGGCCGACATGTCTGCTGGTTAGTACACTTACCAGCAGACATGTCGTCCCCCACCGCCGCCGCCGAATGGATTCGGCGCATGCGCGGAAGTGTTTAACTTCCTGGTGCGGTGACGTGGCGGTGACGTGGCGGCGTCAACGTCACCGCCACGTCACCGCGCCGTCCGGCGGCGGGGAATTTGATCCGATGGTGTGTACACGCCATCGGATCAAACTCCCGATCGGACATATCCGATGGAAATGGTCCGCGGACCGTTTTCATCGGATATGTCCGATCGTGTGTACGAGGCCAGTCTCTCTCTCTCTCTGTCCCTCTCTCTCTCTGTCTCTCTCCCTCTGTCTCTCTTTCTGTGTGTGTCTATCTATCTATCTAATTAGCTGTCTGATTATCTATCTATCTAATTATCTATCTAATTATCTGATAGATAGATAGATAGATAGATAGATAGATAGATAGATAGATAGATAGATAGATAGATAGATAATCAGACAGCTAATTAGATAGATAGATAGATAGATAGATAGATAGATAGATAGATAGATAGATAGATAGATAGATAGACTATCCCTCTGTCTAAATGCAGGTCACATTGTCTGTCAGTGACATTGGGGGGGGTTTTGTTTGCGCCCCCCCCCAAAAAAATGGAGCACCAGCCGCCACTGTTCAGTTATCTTGCAAACCTGGCTTGTTAGTGGGTCCTGAGGACAGGAGTTGAGAACCACTGGTTTAGAATCAGAAAAAAAAACGCATTCCTGTATCCTATCGTGCATGGGAACATCGGCTATGTCAGGCAGACTCCACCTCTGAAGTTGTGTATCAGTGACAGCAGCTTTTTTCCATCACAGGTGCGCTCTTATCACCTTGCCAGTGGCCAAGACAGGGATCCTGGTTTACACTCCATTACTCCCGGCTTCCAGGCAACCCAGATTGTTATGTCTAGCACACGTTATCTGCTTAATATACTACACCAGTGGTGGCTGGTGGCCAAAAATTTTTGGGGAGGCGCAAACAAACTGAAAAATAAACATCAATTGCAGCCTCACTGTGCCCATCAAATGCTGCCACTGTGCCCATCAAATGCAGTCACTGTGCCATCAATTACAGCCACTGTGCCCATCAAATGCCGCCACTGTGCCCATCAAATGCTGCCACTGTGCCCATCAATTGCAGTCACAGTGCCCTATCAAATGCTGCCAATGTGCCCATCAGTGGGTCAGGCAGTGGCGAGCTGTGTACTCCATGCGTCTCCTCTCCTCTTCCTGATAGGCCTCCAATAGCAGTGCCTGTGCTTTCAGCCAATCAGGTGACGGGTAACAAACCCACGCTTAATGATTGTCGGAGAGGTGGTTCAGTGTTAGAAAAGTGAATATTCATTCAATTTTCTAACACACCTGGGTAGACTCTCAATTCAGGTGCTTTAATAATCAGGTGCTTCAAAAATATACCCCAGCCGCTGTAATTCAGGTGCCTGGCGTCCGAAAAGGGTCCGGACTCCTGAATAGGGGGTGGCAGTGGCGGTGGCGGCCAGGGATAGATTCATGCAATGCATGAATCTATTCATTATCCATAGAGGGGGTAGCTAGAGAGAGGGGCGGCGCCTGTGCGCCCTTAATGGACGGGCCACTCCTTTACTACACCATGGGGTTTGCGCTCTTGTCTTTCCTTTTGTTTTTCAGTGATTAAAGAGAGCACCCACTCTGGTCCAAGAACAGCACCCTCATAGTTAGCTCACTGCATATTAGTATTTTTGGGCTGCCTACATTACTTTCTTTCATGCTAGTGCTAGATCCTCATTTAAACAATTAACCTCAGGATTATGTGTAGCATATGGCTGCCATTGTTTTCTTTTATCATTAAAATTTTATTTTTACCTATTTTTACCTTTGTTGGTTTATTTAAATTGCCATGAGCTTTTAGATGCATTAGGAGCAGGATGAAATTGGACTGCTATTGTGCGCGCAGTTTTTTTTTTTGTTGGGGTCCTACACAGCCCAATTAATTCAGTGGTTAACATAATCTGTTAACTGCTAACACAAACATTTACTAACACTTTACTCAAAATGAACCCTTAACACATAACCTAATCCTGACACCCAGTGTTGCCAACCTACCAGATTGAAATTTACTGGCACAGCCACGTTTTTACTGGCATTTCACAAAAGTTACTAAATTACATTTTTAGGTGCAAATTTCAGTATTTAGGCTACAAACAAGTACACTAGGCAAATAGCAATGTGATTTAAGGTAGATATTAAGGTAAAAAAAAACATATTTTTGTTATTTTCGATATAATAAGGGCAAATTATTTAGTCACATCAACCCCTGCCTCCATCCCCCTCTGCCACCAACACCCCCTGCCTCCATCCCCCTCTGCGGTGCCACAATCTCCCCCTGCCTCCAACCTCCCTCTGCCTTCAATCTCCCTCTGCCTCCAATCTCCCCCAGGCCCCCTGCCTCCAATAACCCCCAGCCTCCATCGTTCCCTGCCTCCATCCCCCTCTGCGGTGCCACTAACAACCCCTGTCTGCATCCTCCACACTCTGCGGTGCCACCATCCCCCTCTGCGGTGCCACTAACAACCCCTGTCTGCATCCTCCACACTCTGCGGTGCCACCATCCCCCTCTGCGGTGTCACTAACACCCCCTGCCTCCAATCACCCCCTGCCACTAACACCCCTTGCCTCCAATCTCCCCCTGCCTCCATTGCCCCCTGCCTCCATCCCCCTCTGTGGTGCCACAGCAGCCACCATCACCCCCTGCCTCCAATCTCCATGCGCAGTTTCAAGCCAAACCGATCACGGCTATTTTTACTGGCACATTCCCGCAACCACGGACATTTACGAATGGGGGAAAAAGTGCCAGTCTTCACGAACTGTCCGTAAAAATATGGACGGTTGGCAACACTGCTGACACCTAACCTTATTTTTCCTCTAAACTTTAACTCTAAACCTAACCTTTGAAATGGCCTCCCCAGCTCTTGACCCTAAATTAGCCCCAAACTTAGTTTCAAACACTAAAATGAGCCCTAAAACTGAGCACTTACTGTACATAAAAAAAGTCTCACGGTTCAAATGCCAGACCCTTACAGCACTGAGATATCAGCAGCAAAAAAAGAAAAAAAAAAGACATTTGAGAATTTGGGCTTGCTATAAGAGCATGCCATTTTTTAATTACTCTTTAAACCTTTGTGATGTAGCAAATGACTAACGGACAGAAAGTGATGATAGATTGTTTTAAAAAAAAAAGCATATTTATCGTTCATGCTTGATGTAAAGCGCAATAAAACCACTCACTCAAAAATTGTGACAAATGTGATTTAGCAGAGGTTAATGGACTGTTAAAGTACTAAATGGCATGTTTTTAATCTACTAATTGAACATTAAAATACTTTTTTTTATCAAATAAGGGGAGACGCATGGGAGCATTAGCTGCACGCTTTTCCTATTAGAGAACAAGCTTAAGGGATGAACCCATATGCATAGAAACCACATAGGAACAATCTGAAACTGCCAATACGTATTTCTAATGGCATTTTTCAAGGATGCCGCTTACTGCTCTACTGTGCCAAGTTGACCCACCACCACACACATTTTATGCTTTGATGCTGCATTTAATGGAAACGCTGGCTAAGAAGCGTATTTCTAAGGACTGTTCATCATACAGCAATCTTTGGCAAGATCAAGAGGAAGACATGAGTGTTAATAATACAAATAACCGATCTGGAAGTTCTACAAATGATACTGTGGACCATACTTCTTCATTGTTTGAAGTTGAAATCCTCATTCCAGTTACTATCATTTGCATTGCGTTGTTTGTTTTGGGTGTGACAGGGAACCTGATAACAATTTTAATATTCAAGAGGTACAGAGACATGCGATCTACAGTTAACATGTACCTTTCCAGTATGGCTGTCTCCGACATTCTTATTTTCCTTGGTCTGCCCTCAGACCTGTACAGGATTTGGAAGTACAAGCCATATATATTTGGGGAATTTATCTGCAAGTTTCTGTTCTACCTTAGCGAGACCTGTACCCATTGTACTATTCTTCACATCACCACCATGAGCGTGGAGCGCTATCTGGCAATTTGTTATCCATTGAAGGCCAAGATTATGATCACTAAAAAGAGGGTAAAAATTATTATTGGTATTTTGTGGTTCATTGCCTTGGTAACTTCAGGACCAATTTTATTTCTGATTGGTGTTGAACACCCTCTTGGAACTCAGCCTGCCGAAACTATGGAATGCAGACACTTAGAAAGCTCCACCAAAATGGGTCTCCTGCGGATTGCCACTTGGGTGTCCACCATATACTTTTTCATACCCACTCTCTTTCTCATTCTACTTTATGGACTTATCTGTAAGAAGCTTTGGAGGAACACACATGGCATTCAGGAGCCAAGTGTCATAAACCGAGGGAAACACCATAAACAAACAGTTAAAATGCTGGGTAAGTTGTTCCACATCTGTAAGATTTTGCACAATAAAGAAGCATTGGGATTTATTTACTAAAGCTGGAGAGTGCAAAAGCAGGCTCACTTCTGCATATAAACCAATCCGCTTCTAACCACAGCTTGTTCAATTGAGCTTTGGCAATAAAACCTGGCAGCTGGTTGGTTTCTTTGTAGAAGTGAGCCTGATTTTGCATTCTCCAGCTTTAGTAAATAAATCCCATTATGTCCATCCATGAACATTGTTGTACCAGCAACAGGAATACCGCTAACTGAGAATATTTTCAATGAAACGACACTGTTCCTAGCGTGAAAAATGTCAGAAGAGACCCTGTTCCTGCTGGCTATTTTAATAAGGGAAGAATATTATTTCATATATGAGAGCGCAGCATTCCAGTAGCTGGTCTCCGGTAGAGATGAGCCAAGCCAGCACTCAGTGTTGCCAACCTACCAGATTGAAATGTACTTGCACGACACCCGAAATTTACTTTTTCGTTTTTAGAGGCATTTCACAAAAGTTACTAAATTACATTTTTAGGTGCAAATTACAGTATTTAGGCTACAAACAACTACGCTAGGCAAATAGCAATGTGATTTAAGGTAGATATTAAGGTAAAAAAAAACATATTTTTGTTATTTTCGATATAATAAGGGCAAATTATTTAGTCACATCACCACCTGCCTTCACCGCCCTCTGCCAGCAACACCCCCTGCCTTCACCCCCCTCTGTGGTGCCTCCAATCTCCCCCTACCTTGCCTCCAATTTCCCCCTGCCTTGCCTCCAATCACCCACTGCCTCCATCCCCCTCTGCGGTGCCTCCATCTCCCCCTGCATCCATTGCCGCCTGGCTCCATCCCCTTCTGTGGTGCCACCGCAGCCACAATCACCCCCTGCCTCCAATCTCCTTGCACAGTTCCAAGCCGAACCAATCTCGGCCATTTTTACTGGCACATTCCCGCAATCACGGACATTTACGAACAGAGAAAAAAGTGCCCAATTTTACGGACTGTCCTTAAAAATACAGATGGTTGGCAACACTGCCAGCACCTTAGATATGAATGTGAAGAGTGGAGCCTGGTTTTACCTGTAGTTGCATGTGAAAAACTCTACAATATGTTTCAAGTGTTTTGAAGCAAAAGTTGGCCAGGTATTCATTAGCAAGTACATTCAAGCTGTAATTTTTTGATCAGTTGCTATGGCCCACACATTTAACCACTTGCTTACTGGGCACATAAACCCCCTTCGTGCCCAGGCGAAATTTCAGCTTCCGGCACTGCGTCGCTTTAACTGACAATTGCGCGGTCGTGCGACGTGGCACCCAAACAAAATTGGCGTCCCTTTTTTCCCCACAAATAGAGCTTTCTTTTGGTGGTATTTGATCGCCCGTGCGGTTTTTATTTTTTGCGTTATAATGAAAAAAAGAGCGACAATTTAAAAATATATATATATTTTTTACTTGTTGCTATAATAAATATCCCATTTTTTTTTTATTTTTTATTTTTTTTTTTCTCAGTTAAGGCCGATACGTATTCTTCTACGTATTTTTGTAAAAAAAAAAAAAAAAAAATCACAATAAGTGACTGCTTTGCGCAAAAGTTATAGCACCTACAAAATAGGGGACATAATTATGATTTTTTTTTTTATATTTTTTTTTTACTAGTAATGGCGGCGATCTGCGATTTTTATTGGGACTGCGATATTGCGACGGACACATCGGACACTTTTGACACATTTTTGGCGCCATTCACATTTATACAGCGACCAGTGCTATAAAAATGCACTAATTACTGTATAAATGTGACTGGCATTGAAGGGGTTAACACTAGGGGGTGAGGAAGGGGTTAAATGTATTGCCTGGGTGTGTTCTAACTGTATGGGGGGAGGGGGGTGACTGGGGGAGGTGACCGATGCTGTCTCCCTATGTACAAGAGAAACAGCATCTGTCACCTCACTGACAGGACGTGAAGCTCTGTGTTTACACTCAGAGCTCCACGTCCCTGCTGTCTCACCGACAATCGCGTGTACCTGACGGACATCGCGGCCGCCGGGTACACGCATCGTATCCTCGGTGATGCGTCGGGACTGTTTTTCCCCGCCGCGCGCCACCCTGTGGCGCGCGCGGGGAATTACAAGCAAATCACGTCCAAAGACGTCAACCCGGCGCCTCAGGTCTGCGCTGTTCACGTCTTTGGACGTGATGCGGGTTTGAAGTGGTTAATTAAAATGTTCTTCTTTATGAAATATATCCATAACCCAGACTACCATAACTCAGAGTTGAAAAAAAACCCAGCAAAGCATGATCCAATTTACTCCAGCAGGAGAATTAATTGCTTCCTAATCTCCTCATAGGCAATCGGATATTCTGTACATTTAGGAAATAATCCAGGCATTTTTTAAAGCAATCTACCGAGCTGGCCAGAACCAACGCTTGAGGGAGTCTATTCCACACCTCTTACTGTAAAGAAACCTTTCCGTATTTGGAGATTAAATCTCTTTTCCTCCAGATGTAAAGAATGCACTCTTGTCCTCAGTGATGACCTTAAAATGAATACACCAACAAGTTCACTATATGAACCACTTATTTAATTAAGCATATTGATCATATCCCCCTCCTAATCTCCTCTTCTCAAAAGAAAATAAATTCAGTTCCTCTAATCTTTTCTCATAGCTGAGCTCCTCCATGCCTCTTATTAGATTGGTTACCCTTCTCTGCACTTTCTTAGGTTGCCCGATATCCCTTTTGAAAACTGGTGCCCAAAACTGAACTGCATATTCCAGGTGAGGTCTTACTAATGATGTGTACAGGGGCAAAATGATCTCTCTCTCTCTCTGCAGTCCATACCTCTCTTATAATAAGAAAGGACTTTGTTCGCTTTAGAAATCTCAGCTCGGAATTGCATGCTATTATTAAGCTTATGATCTACCAAAACGCCCAGAGATCCTTCTCCTCCATTGGTTCCCCCAGTTGTACCCCCCATAGTATGTATGATGTATGCATATTCTTAGCCCCCAAATGAATAACTTTACATTTATCAACATTAAACCTCATTTGTCACATAGTTACCCAATTAAACAGAGCATTGAGGTCAGCTTGAAAGTTGGAGACATCTTGTAAAGATGTTATTCCACTGCATATAGCTTGGTGTAATCTGCAAACACTGAAATGGTACTTGCTACAGCAAGAACATATCAGGAATATGGAGTGTTGGGGTAATAAATGCTTTAGGGTCCATGCACACTGGGCTAAAAAAAACAGCAGTTCTTTTTGTACAGAAGGTTTTTTTTGTGTCCTCTCAAAAATGCATACCTCTAAAAGCTGAGCTTAAATATGTCTCTAAACGTCCTAATGTGCATGGACACATAGGATATAATTGAGCTGTTTCTACAGGTAAAACGCAAAACTCCTGCAGAAACAGCATTTTTTAAGCCCAGTGTGCATAAACCCTAAAAGTATTTGTCAACTATACTAAAGGGCTAGTCCAACAAATTTTTTTTATTTTAGTTGTAAGTGGAGCGTGGTGATTTGAGTGAGCAATATATGGTCAAAATGTTGCGAAGACC
Organism: Rana kukunoris; assembly: GCA_029574335.1. Taxonomy (NCBI): domain Eukaryota; kingdom Metazoa; phylum Chordata; class Amphibia; order Anura; family Ranidae; genus Rana; species Rana kukunoris. Next base: position 70,018,799 of record CM056057.1, on the reverse strand, counting down.
TAACCATCACACCCACCCATATGACCAGTAGTATAGGAACACCCGTCCAAATTATTGCATTCGGGTGTTTCCAGTGAAAGGTACAGGTATTGCTACAGCATACTAAGATATTAAGACATGAGCACTTAAAAGTTTAAAGCAGCAATTAGAGGAAACCCCTTTCCTGTTCAGTCATGACTCTGCTCCGGTTCACAAAACTAGATCAATAAAGACATGGTTCAAAAAGTTTGATGTGAAAGAACTCAAGTGGACTGCACAGAGCGTTAATCTCAATTCTATTGAATGCCGATTTTGGAACCAGTCTTCTTGTCCAACATCAGCACCTGACCCGACAAATGCTGATCTGGTTGATAGGGCAATAATTCCAACAAACTAAAAAAATCTTGTTAAAAGTATTTCTTAAGCCCCATACACACTATTAGATTTTCTTCCGATTTACCAAAACCATGAACTGCAAGGGTCTTCCTGATTGCATACAAATTGAAACTCCTAAGGTTTGACCTCATATTATATGTTTTTTGTAAATCTGAAGACAAAAATCTGTGTGCATGGGGTCTAAGAGAACAGTGTGTGATATAGCTGCAAAGGGTGGGGAGCAACTTCATATTATGCCGCGTACACACGGTCGTTTTTTGCGATGAAAAAAAACGACGTTTTTTGTGAAGTAAAAAACGACGTTTTTGAAACGTCACTTTCAAAGACGATGTTGCATACACACCATCGTTTTTTTCACAAAAAACAAGGTTACGTTCACCACACTTTTCCATTGAAGCTCGCTTCATAACTAGCTTCTGGGCATGCGCGGGTTGAAAAACGTCGTTTTAAACGACGTTTTTGCTACACACGGTGACTTTTTGTGAAACAAAAAACGACGTTTTGAAAAACGACACAAAAAATTCAAGCATGTTGGAATTTTTTTTTGGTCGTTTTTTTTAAGACAAAAAACGACGTTTTGCCCACACACGATCAATTTAAATGACGTTTTAAAAAACGTCGGTTTTTTTCATCGCAAAAAACGACCGTGTGTACGCGGCATTAATGCCTGTGGTTTTGAAGTATCAACACGGTATTAAGTGTCATGGTCAGATGTTCACAAACTTTTGACCATACAGTATAAAATGTAAACACAAAATTAGTCATGGGTAGAGGGAATTAATTAAAGGTGAGGGAGTAGTGGTAGTTATAATTCATTAACTTTAAATAACTCTATATTAAAGTGCAATAGTGAATGTAAATAAATACTAACTAGACATGCAATAAAATGTGATGCCGCGTACACACGATCACTTTTTGTGATGAAAAAAAACGACGTTTTCAAAAACGTCATTTAAAAAGATGGTGTGTGGGCAAAACGTTGTTTTATGTCTTCAAAAAAACTACCAAAAAAAATTCGAACATGAAGTTTGAAAAACGTTGTTTTGTTTCATCACATAAACGCCGTTTTTTTTTCATCACAAAAAGTGATCGTGTGTACGCGGCATTAGTGCCTGCACAAAGTGCAATAGTGTCTGTGTAAATCTGCAGCCCTAAAAAGGATAACGTGCAAATTAGCAAACATAATTAATAATAAATATGAATGAATAAGATTGAGAACACTACGTGCAAAAAAATTCTGCAAGTATTCAATAACAAACGTGCAATAAATGAGGATTCGACAATTGAAAAGTCCATGTATGTGAAGCGGAGAGCACGGGAGCGCGACGGAAGGGACCCTTCCGCCGTCGATAAAGGTGATCTTGCTACAAATCTGCAGAGACCACTCCTAAGACGATATTGGGGTTATGGCAGCTAGTTGCTGCCATAACAACGATATCCCTCCTCAAAATACTGACTATAACGACGGCGGGCGGTCCGTATGTGGTTAAAACAAGCATATCCTTTTTAAGGGCCAAGTTCATGTCTAGCCATTTCCTGCGCGCCAACTTTGCGTGGCCTCAGCAGCCTATTTATTTGAACGGGCTGCTGTAGCTGCAGGAAACACAGAAAGAAAAGTCCCTGCGCCATCTCAAAAGCACCTTTGCACTGAAATTAATAGCACTCATACGTGTCTGCTAAAGAGTAGCACGATTTGCCTGCAGGTGTGGGAACATGTGATTTACACAAAGGATTTACATAAATGTGAACCTCTCTTAAAAATACCTTTTAGTATTTCCTATCCTCACTCCTTCAATGCAACACAGTGACACACTGCCACATTTTTCTGTCCTGGCTTTATTGGGAAAACAGCTAAACGCAAACCGTAAAGCTGAACTTCAGGGAAAACAAAACATTCCCTTGGAGCGGGGATTCCCTAGCACTGCAAGGATTAAATGCCCATTTATTCCTAGGGTAACAGTAACAAGGACTTTTACTTACCTAACCCCTCTTTATTCTCTAAGATGCTCTAGCATTCACAGAGACTCTGATATCAAGTAAAACGCAGGACCACTAGCCCTGCATTGTATGTCAAGACACCAAGGTCCTGCCTGTAAGTGACAGCATCAAGAATTAGAGTTAAGTGCTGGCTGCAGGGGAATACGTTTTAATGGTGCTCTAGGCATAAATGAGTGCAAAAGGAGCCCTATTTTTATGTTGTGAGTCTACACACCTAGAATCAAACTGTTAGCAGAATAGGATGACACTTTGTCCTTTTCTTTCAGTAGTTGTTTCCATGAGTATTTATGTACCTAGGCAAATTGCCTCTTTTAGCATTTTTTCCCAGCCTCTGCATGCTTTGTGTGGCTATACAATTTGACCAGTCAGTAACGGAGGAGGGGGGAAGTACAGAAAAGTTGTACTAGAGGAGAGGAAGTATAAAATTGGCACTGGTCAACAATTGACTTCATAATCTCAGGTTGTTCTTTTTGTGAGCTACAACAACCCATTTAGAAAATAAAAAAACAAACCTTTACAATCCCTTTAACTCCTGTGCAGTGCTCCATATTTCTTCATTTCCCAATGGATGACTACCTACTGTTCTCTATACTCTCCCAGTATAATATGATGAGCTGCTGCTCTTTTTCCTTCCACTCTGCGTCCCCAAACTTTTTGGCTGTGTGAGTTAACACCTGTGCAGTGCGGCTCTGCAAGGAGAGAGAGAGAGAGCACAGCTCTTTCCTCCTCTCTGCAGCTATGTGTACTATTGCTGGAAAAGCAAAAAGCTGTAGTGCCGCCCCGACATGTCCTAAAGAACCAATGATATCATCAGTTGGTAGGACGCGGGCAGCTCCCACACGGCTTTCTGCTTACACTTAGCTGCAGGGTGGAGGAGAGTGCCGTGTGGGATGTGCTCTCTACCCTCGCACAGACGCACTGCACAGGCGTTAACACAGAGTAGTGATCGAACCAGGATGTGCCCGCAGCACCCTGGTTGAATAACCCTGCTCTACAGTGCGATAGCAATTAATTGGGAAGTTAACCCTAACAATTACTAGGAAAGTTACTGTTGGACAAAACCATAAAATTTCTCCTTATCTAACAGACAGGTCATGATTTAGGCTTCTGTCCAAGTGTAGATAACACACCGTAGCCAGATAATCAAAAGCTTTCACAGCATAATGTGCTCTGATTGCTTTTATTTTGTTGAAAGCTGTCTATTGATAGGCAAAAGGCTTTAATAAGGAGACATTTATATCAATGAGTGATATCAAAGGATATAAAATCCACTTTGTGTACGCCACATTTGCAAACCTGGATAATACCTTGTAAAAGTAGCAGTGGCATCAAGGATATGTTGTATATACCCTGAGCAAAGCTGTGAGTGGGGGACCTAGTGGAATACAAGACCATTCTCCCTGACTCCTGAGCCAAGGCAGGTAGCAGCAGTGACCATTTTTTATTTATACAGGAAACTGCTGTATAGAGGTAATGTATAGGAGTTGTTTTATGTTGGATTATTTCACAGATCTGGAAGAAATACATCTAAATTCAAGAATATACATGCTTCTTGTATTCAAGCAATATTTGTTTAGCCCCCATTTCAGCTCTGAGCGTGCTAATTTTAGAGCTGTGAGAAAAATGTAAAGCCTCTTAGGAATTTCCTGGAGTACAGGTTTACATTTTTGCTTCAGGGTATCCCAAATAATGATAAAAGCATTAAGGAGTCAGTTTCAAAAGCAGCAATATCTTGGTACTGCAGCCATAATGCAGTGCACCAGTTTATACTAGATGTAGGCCAGGTGAGAGCTGGGACCCCCTCTTGTTACATAGGCCTAGACACTGCTCACCCCTAAGGCAGGTAAGAAGTGGGAGGCATTGTTCAAGATGCCCCAACATTGCTTGTGGTTTGAGTTATTTGTCTAAATTTACATAGAGAATAAGTGTACAGCTATTAAATTCAAGGCTCAAAAATTATTCCTGCACAGGAGCCCATTTTTGACTGTGTACCATTGGTCCAAGGAAACTTTATCTGCATGAGAACCATAGTGAAGGCAAACACCAAAACACAAATAAAATGCCACCCTCTTTGTTATGATTGGGCAAACTGACAGAATCTCTTGTATACTGGAGCAGCGAGTATTGAACTGAAGCTTTATATAAAGCCAAATCTGAGCAAATCTCTCCAAAGTGAGGCAAATCTACTCTTAAACCTAGTACACACGACGGAATGCCTGTCAAGCCTGCCTTGCACACAGTCACACAAAAGTCCAGTGAACTTTTGACTGCCAATAACACGGTGACGTAAAAGACTAAGATGAGCTGAGAAAATAAAGTTCTATGCTTCTGAGCATGCGTCGATTTGTTTCCAAGAGTGCACGTTTTTTTTACCCGTTGGAAAACCATACAGGCGAACGGTTTTACTGCCAAGATTTTTCCCTGACGGGAAAAAAGAGATTCCGCTCTCTTCTTTTGTCCGGCAGTTTTCCCATCAGAAAAACTGCGATGGAGCATACCCGACGAAAAGCTCTCATAGCAATTTTCCCGTCGGAAAAAACGGTCGTGTATGCGGGGCATTCGACAATTCTCACCAGGTCAAACAATTTCAACAAACGATTTCCCCTTCATTCCTGTATAAATGGCGATTCAACATTTTCCTCACTTTCAGTCCTAGTAAAAGTGGTCCCCAGAACAAATACGGAGTGCATTTCCTCAAAATGAATACAAACGACAAAAACCGGGGGTTCATATGCTACACTATTAAAATATGTGTTTTTAGATATACTTTAAACCAGCCATTCTCAACCAGGGTTCCTCCAGAGATTGCTAGGGGTTCCTTGAGTTGTGGCCGATTGACCTACCTTTTGGTAGTGCATGCATACTCCCAGGGCCAATGTCACTTGGTAAAGCCAGCGGCACACCATTGATATTTTTGTCTGCCTGTAAGGGTGTATTTTTTTCCAACTGACCACTGGTTAAGATGTCTTTTTCCTATTGACTCCGCTGAGCTGGTTTTGGTAAGGGTTCCGCAAGACCTGAAAATTATTTTAGGGGTTCCTCTGGGATAAAAAGGTTGAGAAAGGCCGATCTAAATTAACAGCATATTAAAATTGTCTTAGAAACTCGAAAAATACGCATTTTAGTCATACCCATTTTTTTCCGGTCTCTTCCTTTCTCAAGAACATCTTTGGTTATTTTACCTAAATTTGAACCAACTAGAGACATTTCATTAATTTAGTGTTTAGTAATGTTATGCAAAAAATCCCTCCAAAACAAAGAGTAATGTTCGCAATTTGGGCATTCTTGATTTTTGGGGACCAGATAACCAACCAATAAAGTTTTATTTTGGTTTCTTACAGCTTTCGTCGTTGTCTCCTTTGTGCTGTGCTGGCTTCCTTACCACATTGGTCGTCTCTTGTTTGCTTGGACAGGAATGGGAGAGTTCGTATTTTATCATTTTACACAGTACTTTAACCTCATATCTATGGTTCTTTTCTACCTGAGCGCCTCCATTAATCCAATGTTGTACAACATTATGTCACAGAAATACAGGGCTGCCATGAGCAAGATCTTGAAACCAAGACAACATTCACAGCTTAGGAACAGCACAAGGAGTGAGCAGGCATCTATGGAAGGGACAGAGATCACTTCTTTCAAGTAATTTCCTCAATGTCTAATAAAAACATATACATAAAAATATATTACTGCTTGTCACAAAGAACTCATATACAGTAATCTGTAATAAGAGTTGTTTTCAATCTTTTGAAAGCTGCAGTTTTCATTAAAAAAATACCTGGTGACCCTGCATAAAGGTTATTTTTCGGGCACATCCAATTAAAGGGTGACTTCTCCCAACTGTGCCTCCCTGTTGAGATTAGAAGCAGTCTTGCTGGCACATATTGTGCCATACATAGTCCTCTGATGATGTGATGTGCCAACATCAGGAAGCCAGACTAGTGTAATCATGTGCAATAGTGCCATAAAGCAGCTGAATATAATAGAAAAAAAAAAAAAAGCTTCTACTTCAAGTTTCTAGAAGGTTGATTAAAAATTATGGTATTTTTGTTCAAATGAATAACCTAAACTCATTTTTCTCATGCATTTTTTATGGCATACATGTAAAACAGGCCTGATACAAGTACGCTATGAGCCACGAAATCCTTTTATGTGTTGATGCCTGTTAACCTGTTCATTTTTTAAGTACCATACAATAAATTGTGTGTTGTTTTTAACTACGAGCTTCACTATTGCATTTTTGGTAACACTCTTGTTGATGAACGCAATATATACCTATGGATGCCTATGGGTTTTGGATGCCTCCTATCCTTGATGCGGTCTGTGGATTATCGTTTTCAATTTATATATCAGGTTGGAGGTGTGACTGCCATTGACCCCTGCATTATTTGATCTTTTATGCCCATAATAATGTCTTTCTGGTAAGCAGTTTGACTGCACAGGGTGTGGTGTTTCCATGTCTGCACACTGAAATATTGGTGGAGGTCCTTTGTTTCAATTACTTTGATGACCATACTCATTCGGACATTATTAATTAATTTAATACACTGGACTTACACTGGATTTAATACACTGCACTATTGAACTTTTACTATTTTTGTTTGTTTTATCCACAAATTGTGCTAGCTGCTTTTGTTTCTATACTATTGTTCTTAAGTTAATGCAGATATTAGTTTACCCTTTTTTTCATTTATAAATGTAAAACCCTTCTTTCTAAAGTGAAATTTTAATCAAAATATATTTAGAATTTTTGGTGGGTGTCTGGTTTTACTGCTAGGGAGATTTCCTCTATCTTTCTGTCTCATGGACAGGGGAAGTAAGGAGAAATTTCCCTATTAAGTATCAGGACTTGTGATGGTGAAAATAAATCCAGAGTTAAACTTACCAGTGATTTGCCGGAGTTATCCAGAAAGGCACATGAGAGACATGTAATGCATCACGAAAAAATACTTTGAGGAAGTACCTCTAGTAAATATGTCAGTAGTAAACAAGAACCGTAGGACATTACCTGAACCAAAACCTTTAAAACAGAAACAGAACACAATGCAAGGGTGGGAATCCAGCTGTCCTGTAGCCGACAAGACAGTTGGAATCTCAACCGGTTCAGCAGGGAACGGCTGAAATTAGAACCATGTATGGACAGGTTGATTTTAGCCAAGTTGATCAACTTGGGTACAACCAGCCTGTGGGAACATTCTACATATGGTTAATGCCAGTGGCTATAGTCTCTAGCAGTAACCATTGTATTCTGCTGGCGGGGAATGTTCCCTGCAACTCCCGCTGGCAGAATACAATAGCGCAGCGGGAAGCATTCCCCCATTAACACTGACTGTGTTGATAGGAGAATCAAACATTTTTCTTTCCTTCCCCTGGTAGTGGAAACTACCAGCAAGTATAATAAAGAGAAGGATGACAAGGATAAATGCTTGGAGAGCTCTCCCTTTACAGCACTTGACAAGAGAAGTAAAGATATGGTGGAACCAGGTATATGAACCTCTCAACACAGAGATATAAAAAGTAAGCAGGATGCCTAAACTGAAGAGGAAAGTGTATGCCATATCAGAAAAAAACGCTAAAAATACTGGTAATGGCCTCTGCTAACTTCATAGGAAATGACAAGACAGACCGTACAAAAAATAACAAATATATCCAATGTCAATCTAATAATGACTTAACATTAGTAAAGCCTTGGCCAACTAAAGGACATACTTGCTATACATAAGCCCCCATAGCTTGTGCGGCTCAACATCAAAAGAATAAATAAGGTTTTTGATGAGCCATTTATTTGGCTCTGTGACCCACATGCAAAGAACTTGGAGAGCCACTTAAAGCACTGCATAGCCTCCATCTGCCGTGCAAAGCACAAAACATATGCCGGTGTTTGAGACAAGCTGATGCAGAATAGAAAAAGAAAATCAGAAGACATAAGGTGGAAAGGTCGCACACCAGAGCCCAGTCACTATACAGAAAGATGAAGATATGGCTACAGCCCAAGCTTCTCTATACTACAAAATGTGCGTCTTTTTTTACCACAAATAGAGCTTTCTTTTGATGGCATTTGATCACCTCTGCAGTTTTTATTTGCGCTATTAACATAAAGCCACAATTTAAAAAAACAAACAAAAAAAAAAAAACACAAAATACCTGTATTTTTTACTTTTGCTGTAATAAATATCCCCAAATAATAATAATAAAAGTTCTCGATCAGTTTAAGCCAATATATATTCTTCTATGTATTCTTGGTAAAAAAAAAAAAAAAAAAAGGCAATAAGCATATATTGATTGGTTTGCACAAATATTATGGCGTCTACAAACTATGGGAAAGATTGATGGCAGTGATCTGCGACTTATCAGGACTGCGACGGACATAAATGTCACTGGTAGGGGAGGGGTTAACACTAGGGGCGATCTAGGGGTTAAATGTGTGTTCCCTGTTTTCTAACTGTATGGGGATAGGACTGACTGGGGGAGGAGACATATCATTGTTTCTACTTAGTAGGAACAAACGATATGTCTCCTCTCCCCTGACAGTACAGGGATTTGTGCGTTTACACACACTAATCCCCATGCTGGCTCTCGTGCACGTGACCGCACCCTCCATGCTAATCGGGTCCCCGCCACGCAGCAGGCGCCTGTGCACACCCTATGGGGGCTTCTAAAGGGAAAGTTATAGCCATATGGGGTTTTGCCCAGGAGAGCCATTGTGCCGCATTATATGTGGTTAAAGCGGAGGTTCCACCGTTTTTTTTAAGTCCGCAGCTACAAATACGGCAGCTGCTGACTTTTAAAAAATGTCAGCAGCCGAGACTCCACACATCATACAATGGTTCCTAACGACCTAGACATCATCTACATGAGCTAATTAACTACAGCTGACAAGTCAGACATCTGACCTTTAGACTGTGCTAACTCACAACACACATCTATCATCAATAGAACTTTCACACAATACAGTGTCAATTAGCATAACACAATGAAAGGTTCTTAGGAGTCATACTAAGGTTCATTTACATCACAGTAGCAGTTGACATTAACCCCCTAACAGTCTATGTTCCCACATTGAATGAGTCACTCTTTCAATTGACCTGTTGGGTTCAGAATCAACAACCTGTATATAGTTCTTACAGAGATTTTTAAAATATTGTGGATTACAGACCCATGTTAAAGCAATCCAACATATGTCTATTATTTCCTGGCTCAATCTGTGCCCAAAAGTGACTCCCATTACACCCTCCATAAAGAGTACCTGTCACCACTTTTTACTGTCACAAGGTATGTTTACATTCCTTGTGACCGGAATTAAAGTGATCAGTAAAGAAAACACACACATAAATTGCACCCGCGTATGTCAATGTGTTCAAATCACACATGAGGCATCGCTGCGATCATCAGAGCGAGAGCAAAAATTCTAGCACTAGACCTCCTCTGTAACTCTAACCTGGTAACCGTATTTTATTTTTAAAAGCATCGCCAATGGAGATTTGTAGGTACTGTAATTTGTTGCCATTCCATGGGCACAAAAAAAAAATAGTGTGTACTGGGCTTTAGTTTTTGCCATGCGTTTCCTATTCCTGTTGGAAAAGGTACCACCGCAATTCGGAAAAACTTGATATGAGTGAAAAAAAACCTCAGCATTATTAAATCCTAAGGCAATACAAGGAAATTTACAATGTTCACTAATTCAAGGGTTAAGGTAGAAAGCATAGCAAAGTTACTGAGGTCAACTGTGACTGTGCAATTATCACAATGACAGGGCAAAAACTATGTCATTTCTATTCAGAACAAAAACACCCAAATTCTCTACATTTAAATTTATATTTAGAGAAAAACATCTCCACAGGCAGAAAAACTGAGTTCTAAAATATATATTAGTCTATTAATTGCATTGATTATTCAAAAAAATACCTGTTAACATTGCCAGAAATGTTGCCAGTTCATACCATCCTGTGCTGCATTCTTATTACATTATTTCTAGTTACAGTATCTCCAAGGACCACAGAAGCCCATCCCTCTTTGTTATGGAGAACAAATATGTAGGTGTAATGTAGTCCGGTCTCATCTTATTCTGATACAGCATACAAATAAGCAATTGCAATTTTCTAATATCTGTTCAGTAAGTGCTGCAACTTTTTTATACATTTTTTTAAACTACCATAAATATTGTGAAGCAATAACTTCCTGTGCTTTTTGCTTCTGCTAGTAATCAGAATTGTTAACTACTAAACTACAGAACACCTTCAGGTACAGCTTACTGCCCACCCTAAACTATGCCTGCTGGAGGAGAATCCCTCTAGACTGGGGATAGCAAGGGCTCTCTTCCAGGCTAGGGAATGGCGGAATCACATGGGTGACACTATCAGATTAGAGAAATATATATCAACACAGGGAGTGTGAAAAAATTTGGGCACGATGGCTGGATGTTCCTGGTCTGGTTCCGGTTGATCTGATCATGGACTGTCTGCTTTTGTAGGGGGATAGAAGTGGTAATTGGAGGGAGTATGGCGCCCGCTGGTGATCACCCCCTATAGAGGTCTTTTGTTCAGTGGAGGGTTTACGGTTACCATTTTTTATTTGCTCGGGTTGCACATCCTTTTACTTTTATTCTGTGTCTATGTGGTACCCTTTTTGGGGTAACCAGCAGTGGTGTAACCAGAGTTATGGGCGCCCGGGGCAGAATTTTTTATCCGCCCCCCCTCCCCCTTTCAGTATTAAACCCCGCTTCTTGCCCAAATTCTCTTATTCCCCCAACCAAGCCACCCTTAGCACAAATCTCTTATTTAATCCCTCCCTGACAATTTCCCCCTACAAGCACAACCCCCACCCCAATACAAAGGCACTCACATCCGGATTTTCCTATAAAAAAACAAACAAAAAAAATCTTAATCCCTCTCAGCATAAATCCTTCCTCTTATTACAGAAATCCTCAGATCCCTGCCCCCAGCCCAGACTTACCGGTCACCAGCGGCCAATGTACCTATTGAAGTACATTACCATGTGGTGCAAACAATGTGCGTGGCTAGATTTGCTTGCCTTGAATGTGTACTTTTACTTGTGCAAACAATGTATGTATTGTACTGTTTATGTTCATCTGTTCTCAATAAACTTCTATTTAATAAAACAAAAAATAAAAAATACAGAACACCTCCCATTATGTAAAGAGGTGCTTTGTATTCCTAACCCATTGTTTTAGGTCAAAGATGCTATTCCACACAGTACAGTGACTGAGCTTTAGGAACACAAATGTGTCACTGGCACAATCTCCAGGTAGAAAGAAAAGCCTGATGGAAAAAATAAAATAAAAAAAAGGACAGGCTTCACATCTATGCAGTGCAGCAACAAGTTCTTATTCATTTCAAATTGCTTCGCACTGCATGCATTTTAGCAGCCAGCAACACAAATGCATCATCGGGTTTGGTGGTCTACATAAAAAAAATAATAACTGCAGGTACATTTTTCATCTGCTCAGTTACATTGTCAGCCTAAAAAAAAATAAAAAACATGAATGGGCTGCCCTAATCCAATGTCCCAGAGTGATGTGAAGCCAGCCTAATGCAGCCACCACATCTATATTATTGGGCTTAAATAGGCTTTTGTTAAAAACATAAAAATATTGTATTTTAAGGATAAAAAACAAACAAAAACCTTAATACAAATTACACAAAATAGGCAGACATTTTGTATAACAGATTTTATACTTTTTATTAGACATTAAATATATTATCTATTTTATAGTAACAATTTAGTAATACATATGCAAGGTATCTTTATATTGTCTAAGATACCCAATATTACAATGAAAAAATACAAAGCAACATATATCTAACAAGAACACCACTAAAGTACATAAATTTGGAATGTATAATAACCGGTAAATGAAAAAAAACTAAACCAGATTTATTAAGATCAAAACGGGACTGTTTATTTACTAAAAGATTTTATTTCTTTTGCAGAATTCTCTTTGTAAAATACAGAAACTATGTATCCCAGTCCATCACTTAACAAATGTGGCCACCGATATCCAGTATAAATGAATGGCAGTGTGCTAATGTAATCAGTAACAGCTTTTTTTTTTAATAATATTGATTTGTTTAAAAATGCATACTAAAAACTGAAATGTAATTTATGAACATATATAAAACAAACAAAAAACAAACAAAAACATAACTAATGCTTCAGGTGGGTTGTCAAAATGTGGGTTTTCTGAAGAAGAAGAAGAAGAAAAAAAAAAAAAAAAACCTTTGGCAATGGAAATATAGCAAATTTAAATATAAAATGTAAAAACAAAAAATTGAATAATTGTAAACATGCCTGTAGACTAAAGAGATTGATGTGTGTACAAAAATTATGCATAGACTGACATACACACACGCACACAGACACATACAAAATGCATTGAACCCGTTCCTTACAAGATGGAACATCACAGTAGAGTTAGTAAATGCTTATAGAAGATTGAAAATGATTTTCACTTTGAGACAGTATTTGTTTATGCTACAGGTGACGGTACATTCAAATGTTACACTTTTTATGATGTTAAAAATCAAAAATAAATAAAATACCATACAAAGAGTATATTTGTGGAGAAAAAGTTTTCTTTTTTTTTTTAGATTGCACCATACATCTACTGTAAAGAAAGTGGCAATACACGTCTCTATAAAATTTTCATCCATGAAATGATATGCAGGAATATTCATAGATTGACATGAAACAAACACATAAACCATTTAATATGTTTCAACCAATGCACATAAATACCGATTTTTCTTTAGCGTGTTTTTGCAAATCGTTGATCGGTCAACAAGACTGTCCCAGACAAATATAACTAGCATTCAGTTCTTAACACTACAATATTTATCTACAATTAATTTCATTGTAGAACTGCAATTACTTTTAATATGTTATAAAAGTGAGGCGTCTGACCTCAGTTATAATTTCTTGAAACATAATTTTAACATTATGCAACTTATGCTAACACAGTTGTAGTCTGTGTTTTAAAACCAATATAAAGTATTCTAAATAAAAAAAAAAAAATACACTGTGAGAGATTAAAAAAATCTCAAATATAAAGTGATGGAATGTATATTTATATATATATTTATATATTTTCAGCATGATAATTTCTTACAAAAACATCTTATATGTAAAAATATTTAGGTTAGTAGATAATACATAATATGGGCAACTCTTAAAAAAAAACGTGCGGTTTAATTTTTTTTTTTTTTTTTTTTTTTAGATTACAGACAGTATAAAAACATTTGCTCAGTTTGAGCCAAATAGTGTAACATTTATAATAAATGCACTTTTTTTTTCCTCCAAGAAGATACATCTGTGCTTTTTCAGAAAGTGCTGCAATATATTCTTGAGAAGCACAGACAGACATTTTCTAGCACATGAATGAAATGCAAAGCAGGTCAAAACAATAAAAACAGATACAAAGTCCAGGCATAGAGAAGGAGAAGTCAAATTATACTGCAGTGGTACAAGCATTATTCTGTAGGAAAAGGACACTCAGATATGGAAATGAAACAATTGAGGCCAGGTTCACACCGACCTGCATTCGGCTCACAGCAGGGGTCCGGTGCGTTCTGGTTCACCGGTTCAGGTCTGATTTCAGCCCGAATTTTGGACTAAAATAGAACCTGAAACACACCAAAAAAAGGAAGAATTTTTCCGGCACACCGGACCTGCTGCGGAGATATGTGAACCGGCTCCATAGAGAGCCAGTCACATTTTCCTGCTATGCAAATTGAATACGGGGAAACGCGCATAGGTGTGAACCCGGCCTAATGCTTAAATGAAAAGTACATAAACTGGCAGGTAGTTTTAATCGGTGCAGCCAATGCAGTACATAACTGGGACAACATTTAAGATAACAATGGAGCTAACATGAAGATAAAAAAGGATAACTAAACACAAACAAAAACACATATTGCAGTTTACTAGTCCCTAGATATGGTGGCTGCAATAGTTTTTAAGAGAACTTTTTCAGCAAGTACCTGTTAATCTTGCCAAAAATGCAGAGTCCTTGTCATTTTCTGCGAGTTGAACTGACACATAAAAAAATGAATGCATCTCTTCTGTAAATTACTAATTTACCTATCACGTATGCAATGGAGATGAAAGGCAGACATATTTGAAGACAAGAAGGTCCCTTTCAGGCATTTTGGCACTAAAAATAGTGCATAAATAACACCTGAAATACTCCTGCCCCAGCATTTTCAATGTGAAAGCCAGAGGGCTTTCACACTGAGGCGATACGCTGGTGGGAGAAAAAACCTCCTGCAAGCAGCATCTTTGGAGTGGTGAGAGGAGTGGTGCATTTACCGCTCCTTCCCATTGAAAACAATGGGACCCCGCGGTAATACCGCCGAAATGCTCCTCTTCCGGCAATATTAACCCTTATTTAAGCCGCTAGCGAGGGTTAAGACCGCACCGCTAGCGGCCGAATACCACTGCAATTCCAACAGTTTAGCGGCGCTATAAATAGCGCCGCTATACCGCCACAGCACATGCTGCCCCAGTGTAAAGGGCGCCTAGGTGTTTTAATTGCAAGATTATCAGGTGGGAAAAAACTAAAATAAAAATACAACAAAAAAAAAAAACAGCCACTAAATCTAAGGACTGGCAAACAGCAATATTTTGCTGCTATTGCCGCTCTTTTTTGGGTTTAGAATCTTTATAAAGGCATACCAACCATCTAAAGCAGTGTTGGTCTACAGGCTCTACTAACATAATGCCACTATTCACTAGGAATTAGCTCCATAAAAGTCTGCCTTGCAGAGCATTCTTGGCTCATATTAAAAAGCTACAGGTAGCACTGTTGTGACTTATTTCAGATAACCTGCAATTTTCACAGGTTACAACAGACTGCAATTAAACTCTGGGCCACAAGGTTAATGTATAGATAACCATTCTTCAGATTACAGTTTGGGCTCCATGTCCCCTAGGGAAGCTTTCCCTTCACTTCCTGTCCCAGATTCGGAAAGTGAGGGGGAATTCTTCTCTGCTTGGACAGTTGTCACCAAAACAGGTGTGCCCATTGCAAGATTTATTTTCTACTTTTGCTCGGCAGACAACTGTAAAGTTTTGGATTTCCCATCCTTTTCAATTACAGAGACAATGGTGTCAGCACAAAAAGAAAGGGTGCATTTTCCAAAGGGAAATCGAGAGCAAAATAAACAAACAGATGTTCCAATTCTTTTATACGTTCATCAAAACATAAGAAAAAAATAAGTTCTACTAAGTACTAAGGCAGGGTTAGACAAATCCAAAAAGTTTAAACGTTTGGTAGCCGATGCACATTTTTCTATCAAACAGGATATATTCCCTGGTTCCTTGCCTGTTGTCCAACCCTGTCCTAAACAAATAAATGAAAAAATCAAATAATGTCAGAGTATATTAAAACAAGGAATTTGTAGTTAGGCTGGCCATAGATGGTTCGGATCTCAACCAGTTCAGCAGGAACCAGCCAAGATTTGAACCATTACTGGGCAGGCTGAATGTACCTAGTTGATCAGTCGATCAACTTGGGTACAACCAGCCTGCAGTTTTGCTGCTATTGCCACTAGCGATAATCGGTCTTCTCCCAGGGGGGGTGGGGGGGAAGTTTCCCCCGCCCACCCCCTCCTCCACCGCCGGAAGAAGACAATTGCTTAGCAGGGGGGATAGCCATATCAACACTATGTGTTGAAGGGGGAATCATACACCTTTCTTTCCTGGAATCCATGGTTGCAGGAAAGAAATTCATACCATCTATGAACGACCTTACTCTCACAACTGCAGAAAATGTACCTGAATGCATACGAGGCTTGTCAATAAAACTTGTCAAAGCCTAGTTTAATAAAAAAAAAAAATGCAATCATCTTACAATCAATGCAAAGTGTTCCTTGTGCTGCCAACTGTGGGTTTAGTTGCTATCCACTGCTTCCCCCCCCCCCCCCCCTACTCTCTACCGCAGTAATATTTCTGTGGTGGTTATATGAACCGAGGGACCTAACAGATATACTTGTTAAGAGTACCAATAATGCCTGTGCTTTTTGGCCACGTGCTCCATTCAGAGAAGCTGTACTATAGCTTCCACTAATAAAAAACCTATGAATGAGGAGGCAGACTTTATTTTCACCTGCCTGTCCTCCATTCATGGAAGCTTTAGTACAGCGTATATAAATGGGGGAAGAGGGCAGCAAGGGAAAATCGAGACTGACAAGCGGGAACAAAATTGTGCGAATCCAGCTAAATTCGCAACAACTTCGTTCCTGCAGACCAGTGTGAACCTGGGCTAAAGAAGAGTCCTGCAGGGACTAGAACAGTTGCATTTAGAAGGGTCACACAAGGGTCTTTAAATCTCAATACATAAAAGTCTAGAGCACAGAGCAGATTACAGAGCATGTCTGGTGCTCAGTTTCTTCCAGCTGTGAATGGCCCTTGTAATCAAAGGTCTGTTATATGCTATTATTCCAACACAGTTTTGACTCTTCAATTAGCAGTGATGTAACAACAGAAGGTACTAAACAGACCTATTACCTAAACAAAACATATTAAAGCCTAAAGCCTTTATAGACTTGCACTTTCAGTTTGTCACATGTATAGATTCTTCAATAAGCTCCTTTTAATGTCTGCAATACCCTGTGAGCATTTCTATCCATAAGGATGTAAACAATTCAGATCCTGGTTAACATGCTTATCACTTATAATATTCTACTGGCAAACCCCAGAATGCACCAGACTTCCTGTTGGTCTGAAGAGACACATATAGGCAAGTGTAACAGCTATTTAATACGTTAATGGGGGTGTTATACGACCCAATCTAAAAGCACTTTAAAGTGGAACTTCAGTCATTTTTTCATCTTTCCATTCATTAAATCCTCTGCCCTTGTTGTTTTAACTTTGGATAGTAAAACATTTTTTTTCTGCCAGTAAATACCTTATAAAGCCCACTTTCTGTTTGTCTGGTAATCTGGTAAAAAGCCTAGGCTTATGACATCATGCACAGCTCCCCTTCTCACTCTCAAGAGTTTGCCAGGAAGGGGGGGGGGTTATAAGAGGGCCAATGAGAGCTGCAGAGCTAGAGGTGTGCCTCTGTGTGTCTGTGTAAATCCAGGAAGTGAACAGACAGCAGCTTCAGCTGCCCACAGTTAAAATGGTTGCAGCCAGACTCAGTGGAGGGAGATTTCTGCTGAATATTTGGCAAGCACAGAATCACAGTATATTATTATTATTACTATTATTAATAATAATCATTACCAATTATGTGAGCAGACTGCAGTTCCTCTTTAAAGCGGAGCTCCGCCGCAAAAAAAAGATTAAAAGCCAGCAGCTACAAACACTGCAGCTGCGGACTTTTAATATTAGGACACTTACCTGTCCTGGAGTCCAGCAATGTCTGCAGCAGAAGAAGAGCAATTGCTTGTCTATCTGCTGCCCCCACCGCCATCCTTGGTGAGGGAATCGGGAAGTGAAGCATTCCAGCTTCACTGCCTGATTCCCCACGGCGCATGCGCGAGTCGCTCAGTGCCGTCCTCACTGGTCCCCGCTGTGTTCTGGAAGCCGTGTGTTTCCCAGAACACAATGGGCAAGAAGTGACGCACTACCTGCAGAATACCCGCAGAGAGGACTCCCGGAAGTGGGTGCAAACATTTGCTGATCAACCTTGCTTTAGATACGAACAGCAAATATATTTAAAACTGATGTCCAGGTTTACTTTCATTTCAATTTGATTGGGCCAAGCTGGCCCAAATCAAGAATTTCCTTCACCGACTTGTTTGCCCACTGGGCACAAAGTATAAACTGTATGTAAGCCTAAGCACTGTTTTCAGGCTGTAAGATGAGACTTTCCAGTCTCACACCGGGAACAAAGTAGCTTCAGTCTGAGTGGTACACAGCCATTCATGGGCAGCTTTGTATTCTAGCAATATAAAGTTCCCTTTGACTGGTCAAGTCGGAGATTGTGACTCACTGACTTGGCTAGCCCTCCAAGCCAAACAGAGGAAGCTCATTGATATAATACAAAACTTGCCTTAGAATGGCTGTGCCGCTCAACCCGATGCTATTTTGTTCTGGGTGTGAGGCAAGAAGGACTCGTCTCACAACCAGAACAGTGCTGTATACATACAGTTTATACCATGGGTCTTCAAACTACGGCCCTCCAGTTGTTCAGGAACTACAATTCCCATCATGCCTGTGAATGTCAGAATTTTACAATGCCTCATGGGATGTGTAGTTCCGCAACAGCTGGAGGGCCGTAGTTTGAGGATCCCTGGTTTATACAGTGCTCCCATTGGGTGTACGTTAGTGAAGGAAATAGTTTGTTTAGGTCAGCTTGGATCATACAAACCATTTAACCTGTTAACCAGCAGACCTCGTTATATGGCGGCAGGTTGGCACGGCTGTGCAAACCGCCATAGGCGTACGTCGGCCACTTTAAGAGCTGTGGGAGGCGCGTGTGCACCTGCGGAACGACGCTGGAGCCGATACGCATGGCCGGCGGCCGCGATCGCTCCACAGAGAGCCAGAACGGGGATCTGTCAATGTAAACAGACAGATCCCCACTCTGACAGGGGAGGCGAGAGAGAGAGAGATCTGCTGTTGCTAGTGATCAGGAACAGCGATCTCTCTTCCTTCCTCTAGTCAGCCCCCCCCCCACAGTTAGAAACACCTCCCAGGAAACACATTTAACCCCTTAATCGCCCCCTAGTATTAACTTGTTCCCTGCCAGTGACATTTGCACAGTAGTCATTGTGTTTTTATAGCACTGATTGATGTATAGAGGTCAATAGTCCCCAAAAAAAGTGTCCCATCTGTCCGCTGCAATGTAGCAGTCCCAAACAAAGATTTTTTTTAAATAAAAATGCCTTAAAAACGTATCCCCTATTTTGTAGGCAATTTTTATTTATTTTTTTAACAAAAATATGTAGAGGAATACATATTGGACTAAACTGATGAAGAAATTAAATTTTTTGGGGGAATATTATACCGCAGAGGTGATCAAATACCACCAAAAGAAAGCTATATTTGTGGGGGGAAAAAAAAGGACAAATGTTTGTGTACAGCGTTGCATGATCGTGCAATTGTCTGCGTTAACTGACAATTGCGCGGTGATTTTTCCCTCACAAATAGAGCTTTCTTTTTGTGGTATTTGATCATCTCTGCAGTTTTTATTTTTTGCGTT
Organism: Rana kukunoris; assembly: GCA_029574335.1. Classification (NCBI taxonomy): domain Eukaryota; kingdom Metazoa; phylum Chordata; class Amphibia; order Anura; family Ranidae; genus Rana; species Rana kukunoris. Next base: position 69,999,262 of record CM056057.1, on the reverse strand, counting down.
ATAAAAATGCACCGATTACTGTGTAAATGTCACTGGTAGGGAAGGGGTTAACATTAGGGGGCGATCAAGGGGTTACATAGGGAGTGATTCTAACTGTGGGGGGTTGGGACCGCCTGGGTGAGCAGAGCGGTTTTTGTTCATACTTAGTATGAACAACAGATCGCTCTTCCTCACCCCTGACAGCACGGAGATCTGTCTGTTTATATTGACAGATCTGCGTTCTGTCTCTGTGTGGAGCGATCGCGGGGTGCCCGGCAGTCATTGCGACGTCTGGGCAAGCGCATCGGCTCCGGTTTGCCCATTGTCATCAAGACAGGGAGGGGGGAAATCAAAAATATTAGAGCCGTCACCAAATGGGTTAATCATCCCATGGGGACAAATGTACTAGTGACAACCATCTACGAGGTGCTCAATTTACAGGGAATCTTTTCTTTTATTTCCGGTTGCAATTCCAGCACAGAAAGTAAAGCTAAATTGTCCCTGTGTGATACAGGTAGGCAAATGTAAACTAATAGGGGTTTCAATCCATCTCCACTCTAATCGTACAAAAAAAAAACTACACAATTTAACCAAGACACATACTTTTCTTAGTACACTGCTTGTGGCAGACTACATAAGCTATATAAAAAAAGCCAGCAGTCCCAACACTAAATGCTTGCTTTCACCTGTTGACACTTATGCGGATCCCTGCAGTTCATGCATACCTCCACAGCATGTAAACCAGACCACACTAAAAAAAATAAACTGAAGTAAATGGAGGTAGATCACAGCACTGCAATGCTTTCTGTCAACAACTGTATATGCCTTAGGCTGGCCATACATGTACAATTTTCCTTTAGATTTACATTAAACCATGTATTGCAAGGGCCTGCCTAATTGGATACAATTGAAAGTTGTTTAGTTTTGACCTCATTCTGTTTTTTGGTTAATCTAAAAGGAAAATTGTACCAGAAAATTGAAATGTATGGCCAGAAAAATTAATGCTTACATACAATGCTTGTATCATGCATCCGCTACATGAACATAAAAAAAAAAAAAAAGTGTAAAAAACCTCCTCCAACGCCAATTAAAAAGAAAAAAAAAAACACACATAACATGCTACAATGCATGTAAAAACACATGTTAGACCCGCAATGAAACTGTATGCAGCTTACAGCGCAGAAGTGTGAACAACCCCTACAACTCCACATCTCGTCGTTTCAATACAAATAATCACAGTGCTTCGTAACAGTCTTCCCAATTTCTCTTCACAACTATAACATTTACACTGACAACAGCCACAGAAAGACAACAAAGTGGTGGTGGTGGTCCAGTTAGCAAGAGGGCTTGGCAACACCAAATTTGGGGGGGGGGGGGGGCTCTTTTTTTTCTTCTTTTTTTTTCCAAGGGGTAAGTTATTAACTTTGCTTTTGATTTAGCAAACACTCAATGTAGACTCCTGCCTTATTGTACACTTGGCAAGAGTTTAATAGAAAAGTATTTTTAAATTCATTACAATGGACTCCCCAAAAATGTTAATAGACAAACATAAAAAAATAAAAAAAAGAGACCATAAACAAACAAAAAAAAAAATCTAATCCTACACACTGTCGACTTTCTACTAGCCATTCCACTGTAAGGTGCAGCAAGAAACTTTTGGTGAGCCTCATTTTACCCAAAATGACAGAACAGGCTGCACATCACAAACAATGCCAACTGTCTCCAAATACATGCAGCAATGACACCTTTTACATATCGGAGTAGCATGAAAAACTTTTACCCAAATGCAAAAGTATGTTATGTTTACTTCTTTACAAAATTATCAATAAATGAACTTGTCATTTGCAGGAAGAAGAAAGACCGTGGGAAAAAAAAAAAAAAAATTAAAAAAGATGTGCAATGCAGAATATTTGCTAGGCAAAACTAACGGTATATCATAATAATAATCTTCATCCAACATTTTAGATATCTGTAAATGCTACCATGTCTATTTTATAAAGGTGCAGTTTGATTTAGCTCTTCTCTGCTAAGGCCACGTGTCAGCATAAATACAGACATGGACACTTAAAGAGGAGTTCCACCCAAATTTGGAACTTCCTCTTGTTCCACTCCTCACCCCCATACATGCCACATTTGGCATGTAATTTTTTTGGGGGGGGAGCGGGGGCTTCAGTAGGAGTGGGACTTCCTGTCCCACTTCCTGCTTCCGCCGAGGGGCTGGTTAGGCGATTAAGCCTTAAATCGCCTACACCAGCCCCTCCCTGTAGGCGATCACATGGGACACTGACAGGTCCCATGTGATCGCCTCTCCAATCAGCGGCGAGCCGCGCCGTGCGCGCATGCGCAGTGCGGCTCGCGCATGCGCAGTGGGTGCCCGGCCGTGAAGCCGAAGACTGTCACGGCTGGGTGCCCACAGTCGAGATGGAGACGCCGGCTGGGGAGAGGAGCGGAGCCCCGGTCGGCACGTCGCTGGAACGCAGGAGCAGGTAAGTGAGTGTTTATTAAAAGCCAGCAGCTACACTTTTTGTAGCTGCTGACTTTTAATAAACACAATTTTGGCTGGAACACCCCTTTAAGTAACAAACCTAATCCTTTTTTGTAGGTTACGCCATGCAAAAGCTGAACATTTGAAAAGGAACGTGCTTTTAAAGCAAATGGTCCATTATATAAGCGAAGAGCACCGTCTTGACCTTCGAGTTTGTTTTAAGGCATTTAACACCATGGCTCTAGAACATAGGATTGTACAGTTCCCTCTCTAAGAGTTGCATGATGTTTTATGTTCCACAAATAGGAGGATTCTACTAATCCAGCCTCTTAATGAGTGAGCAGCAAGAATGGAAATGCACTTATATATAATACAATCATTTCCATCTATAAATTTAATTAGAATAATTAAACATAAATATTGAAAAAAAAAAAATCTTTAGGGAGTAATCTCTGGAACGCGGCACTTAAAATCTATTTAATTACAAAGTACTGGATGATGATGGCAAAGAGGAATGCAACAAGGGCAAACACGAGGAGGAGCAAAAAGGCAAATTGCTCATCGCTGAGAGGCTTCTTCTTGATTTTCATGGCATCTGATGCAGTGTTAGCACAAGGCAGATCCAACTCTTGTCTTTGAGATGAAAACGTGGTGCTTGGGCTGTAGGGACCACACAATTCTTGCAATCCATTGGTGTCCTGGTATTGCCGTGCCGCACAAACTCTAAAACGGTATTCACAGTTTGTCTGAAAGTTTGTGAAAGAGTACGAGGTGTCTGTTCCTTTGTATACCTGATTAAACAAGAAAAAAAAACATCACTAGAAACATTATAAAAAGGACACTATAAGTTATACTAATTTCTTAAAGTGCTGTAAAAATGTAGAGTATAAGAATTCCTATCATCTGTGCCCAGTCTTGCCACAAAGTTAATCCAGCTCTGAGCAATCCTCTTTTCCTTTTTCAGTGAGATAAAAGGACTTACAGAGAAAAACCTTAGTCCGTTCCGCCCCCTTGCTGTGAATGTCAGGTTATTTACATAGCTCATGCACTAGCCTGAGGCAGGCATTATTTTTTAATCCCCACCCCTTTTCTGAAGTCGTGTGGTTACTTTTCTGGATTTTGACTGGATGTTAGTGATCATAGCAGAATTCAGTGTAAGGAATACACAGGAAAAAATGCATGTCGACAAGGGGAGTGTAGAGGTGGGCGGGGAGTCTACTGACATCACAACTTCATCCACCGAGCTCCAGACAACAGGCCCACCCACAGAATCTGCAGTTTTTCAGGTCTCATAACAGACAGAGGGGAGACATTTGACAGGTAAGGATACATGCAGGAGGCATCTATATCCTTATAGCTATGGCAGTAGTTTAGAAAGGATGAGAGTGGTTTACATCCACTTTAATCTTTTGCATGGTATCTTTAAAGTGCAACCAAGGCCAGAAGAAAAAGGTCTCATAAGATTCAGCCTGTCTTTTGGTTTTAATGGTTTCTAAACCGATGATACTTTAATTGTATGGGTTTTGCTATATTATTTTACACTTATTTCTGCAGACGGTCTGCGATAAGGTCTCTCATTTCATTTGTCTTCAGCAATTGGATTACTTGTCAATTGTCTATGTAATACGATCCTTCTGTGTATGCTATATTATTTATTTTTGCAAAAAAAAAAAAAAAAAAAGATTCAGTACCAACATAATAGTTTAATTAAACCGTTAACTCTACTAGTAGATAAATTGCTTTTCTACTTATATTAACAGAGTGACAATGTAAAAGTTTTGCCACTCTGCAGAATTTTAGATAGATATATACAAAATTTTGAATGAATTTAAATTTACAAATAAATTGCATACAAGTAACAAATACATTTAAATCATTTTTTTATTTTGGAAAAAGGTGTTTAAACCACATAAATATATGGCGATATATGGCGAGTACAGTTTCTCCCAGTTCTCACTTTTACTGGACAGCTTGGCAGGCATGTAAAACAATTTGCATAGACTAAAAATACACTATAAATTACATTGAAAAAGAAATGGTTTAAAAACCACTATAAGGGACTATGAGATATCCACATGAAAAGTAACTATCAGACAAGTACCTGATCAACCTCCTTTCCATTGGTGAGTTGAAGAATGTAAACAATTGCATCTCCCCTCATTGGCTGTAAAGGCTCCCAAGATAATTCACAAGAATTGCTGTCAATCTGCTGTATTCTAGGTGCTGCAAAACAAGAAGAGGATTATTACATATGCTTCAAGACATGGCATTGGACACACTTTGTTAAAGCTCCCTCAGTGTCAGTCAAAGCCCCTGTCACTAAATAAAATGGTTGGCTTACAGTCCCGTTTACACCTTGCGCTTCCTTTGCTTCAAAAATTATTATTATTATTACAAGTCTATGACAAAGCTCCCCTGAAGCACCTGCAGCTTTTGAGAGGCTTTAACCACTTAAGGACCGCCTACTGCACATTTACGTCGGCAGAATGGCACGGCTGGGCACATCAACGTATATATACGTTGATTTTAGTACCCAGCCGTGGGTCGCGGGCGCGTGACCCGGTCCGAAGCTCCGGGACCGCGGGATTCGCGGACCCGATCGCCGCTGCAGTGCGGCGATCCGTCCCTGGAGCGGAAGAACGGGGAGAGCCGTGTGTACACACGGCTTCCCCGTGCTTCTCTGTGGCTGTAGCATCGATCGCGTCATCCCTGTAATAGGGGGACGCGATCGATGACATCACACCTACAGCCACACCCCCCTACAGTAGTAAACAAACCACATAGTCACACATCCCCTACAGCGCCACCTGTGGTTAACTCCCAAACTGCAACTGTCATTTCCACAGTAAACAATGCAAATTTAAATGCATTTTTTACTGTGAAAATGACAATTGTCCCAAAAATGTGTCAAAATTGTCCGAAGTGTCCGCCATATTGTCGCAGTCACGAAAAAAATCGCTGATCGCCGCTATTAGTAGTAAAAAAAAAAAAAATTAATAAAAATGCAATAAAACTATTCCTTATTTTGTAAACGCTATAAATTTTGCGAAAACCAACCGATAAACGCTTATTGCGATTTTTTTTACCAAAAATACGTAGAAGAATACGTATCGGCCTAAACTGAGGAAAAAAAATGTTTTTTTATATATTTTTGGGGGATTTTTATTATAGCAAAAAGTAAAAAATATTGCATTTTTTTAAAAATTGTCGCTCTATTTTTGTTTATAGCGCAAAAAATAAAAACCGCAGAGGTGATCAAATAACACCAAAAGAAAGCTCTATTTCTGGGGAAAAAAGGACGCCAATTTTGTTTGGGAGCCACGTCGCACGACCGCGCAATTGTCAGTTAAAGCGACGCAGTGCCGAATCGCAAAAAGGGGCAAGGTCCTTTACCTGCATTTTGGTCCGGGTCTTAAGTGGTTAATTGAGCTTTAGCTTTGCTTTGTTTTGAAAGTATTGCAGTTATAAGATATCAACACACACCTCTGCGTGTGCATCTGCCAAGCTGCATTAAAGCTAAAAAAAATGCACATAAAGCATTACAGGAACATCAAAAACACATTCAGCCCTGGAAAGGATTTGTCCCCTAATGACCAGACCATTTTTTGCGATTAGACACTGCGTTGTTTAACTGACACTTGCGCAGTTGTGCGTCATTGTACCCAAACAAAACCGATGTCCTGTTTTTTCCCCACAAATAGAGCTTTCTTTTGGTTTACATAAGAGTCGAATATTTGATAACCTGTACCAGTCTAACCCTAATGGGTTCAAATGGCATGGACAGGCGACCAATTGAATTACTTGCAAAACTTGCTAATTATATTACAGTAAAACCTTGGTTTGCGAGCATAATTCGTTCCAGAAACATGCTTGTAATCCAAAGCACTTGTATATCAAAGCATTTTCTTTACAGGGTATAAAGGAGAAGAGAGGCACTAAGTGTAGCAATAAGTTGCTAAATGTTGTACCTTCATTAAAGGGTTTGTAAAGGATTTTTTTTTTTTTTAATCTTAATAGCTTCCTTTACCTTAATGCAGTGCTGTTTTCATGTCCTCATTGTTTTTTTGTTTTGTTTTTTTTTGCTCTCAAGTTGATGTAATTCTTCTCTGATCTCCACACTTCCTGGTTGTGTTTCTTGATGACCACAGTACTGGGAGCTTTCTCTCTGTGGTCACTAACTTCAATGAGGTGTGATTGCTGTGTGTCTAGTTTCTAGTTTAGTTTTCCAAACCATTATTGCTCTATGGCTCTGTACAGAGGCAGGAATTACCATGCAAAAACGAAACTAGAAACTACAGGGACATCAATTGATTGATTTTTATCTATTTTTAATTGTTTTTAAAAGGAATCAGTTAACTATTATGCCTCTATACCCTGTAAACAGTAATTACAGCAAAAAAAAAGTTTTTCTTTAAATGTAACCATATTGCTACATTTAGAGGCTCCTCTTTTTTTTATGCTCAGTTGTGACATGACGCTACTCTTATATCAAGACATCACTTGTATATCAAGGCAAAATATATTAAAATATTTTGCTTGTCTTGCAAAATGCTCTCAAACCAAGTTACTTCTAAACCAAGGTTTTACTGTATTAAGGTGTGTCCAAGATGGTAGACTACATCAGAGAAATGCACTCTAACTGTGGGGGTTGGGACTGCCTGAAGGAGGAGTCATTTTGCTGTTCATACATGTCTCCTCACACCTGACAGAAAGGATCAGTCTGTTTACATTGCCAGATCTCCATTCTCCAGTCTCTCAGGAGCAAATTGAGGGTGCCCAGTGAATATCGGACATCGGGCACGCACATCTGCTCCATTGTCATGCCTCCGAAAGGCGAACGCCCCCTAGTGGTCATAAAAGCAGCCAACTTATACCTACAGCGATTTCCCCAGGTGAGCCAACCTGCCACAGTATAAATGCAGCAGCTGGTCATCTAGTGATTAAAAAAAGCACGCTGAAGCGGTAGGCACTTTAATTTGTGTTAAAGACGAAGCAAGTGTAAAAAAAATAAGATTTGCCATTTTTTTGCAAATAAACTACTTTATCAATGCAAAGACAGATGTAGAACTGTTCATCCCCCCCCTCAGTTGCTGCACATAAGCATAGTAAATCTTACGTCACTTTCTTTGTCATGTGGGTTTCTTAGAAAAACAAATTCCAATACTGAATTTTGGTAGTGTTCAGTACTTCTCAGCTAATGCTTTTGGCCGTTCAGTAGTTTGTTTTTATTATGTCTGAACTTTGGATAAAATAGTGAGGTGTGTAAAAACAAAACTCCAGGCAGAGAAAGGGAATGTAAATGAATGCAGCTCTGACTACACTAAAACATTTATAAGGAACATACTGGTAGGAGGAGAGAGCACAGTGGGGGGTACAGGTAGATCAGGGGTGGCAAACACAAGGCCCGCGGGCCGAATCCGGCCCGCCGGACCTTGTAATGTGGCCCGCACAGCAGCCTCCTTATTTTGGCATGTTGGGATCCCAGTCCCTCAGTCCCGCGAGCGGCGCGGCAAATTAGCGCATGCGCGGCCAGTCAGTCTGAGCACAGGCATCTTCCCCTTACTGTGCCGCTCTGTCTCTGCCTCCGCCCCCGCCTCCACCGCTGTGTCTCCACCCATCTCGGCTTAGGCTGCATCTCTGGCCCCCGCCCTGTCTCAGCCTCCACCGCCGCCTCCGCTCTGTCTCCACCCATGTCGGCTTACAATGCCGCTCTTGTCTCCGCCCACTGGCATAGCGTGGGGGGGCCGTGGCAGTGCAGCATCCAGTGCCTGTGTCACTCCTTCCTATGGACCGTGCCACTCGCTGTGCTCCAGCCGCCATGTTGCGGCTCAGGGATTGGCAGCGGCTGCCTGATGATTGGACAAACGGGAGTCATGTGCGGTGGCAGGGGCCATCATCTTCTCCTCCTCCGCGCCGGACAGGATTTCCCCTTTCCTCAATGTGGCAGCCAGTCTGGGACTGGTGCACCGGCGCCTGCTCTAACCCACAGGGCAGCACATGTGGTGAAATGACATCTCCAGGGATCTTCCATCCTGACCAAGTGAACTGTGGTACGTGACAGTGACACAGATGCACAGTACATTCACACAGTGTACACTACTACACACACACACACACACACAGAGCATTACCATCTCCCCCAATGTTCCTCCTGTCCCCCCAATGTTCCTCCTGTCCCCCAATGTTCCTCCTGTCCCCCAATGTTCCTCCTTCCACCCCACTTATTCCCAATGTCCCTTCTGTCCCCCCAATGTTCCTCCTGTCCCCCAATGTTCCTCCTGCCACCCCACATTTCCGCAATGTCCCTCCTGTCCCCCCAATGTCCCTCCTGTCCCCCCAATGTCCCTCCTGTCCCCCCAATGTCCCTCCTGTCCCCCCAATGTCCCTCCTGTCCCCCCAATGTCCCTACTGCCACCCCACTTATCCACAATGTCCCTCATGTCCCCCCAATGCTCCTCCTGTCCCCCCACTTATATCCAATGTCCCTCATGTCCCCCCAATGTTCCTCCTGTCCCCCAATGTTCCTCCTTCCACCCCACTTATCCCCAATGTTCCTCCTTCCACCCCACTTATCCCCAATGTCCCTTCTGTCCCCCCAATGTTCCTCCTGTCCCCCAATGTTCCTCCTGCCACCCCACTTATCCGCAATGTCCCTCTTGTCCCCGCAATGTTCCTCCTGTCCCCCCAATGTTCCTACTGCCACCCCACTTATCCACAATGTCCCTCATGTCCCCCCAATGCTCCTCCTGTCCCCCCACTTATATCCAATGTCCCTCCTGTCCCCCCAATGTTCCTCCTGTCCCCCAATGTTCCTCCTTCCACCCCACTTATCCCCAATGTCCCTTCTGTCCCCCCAATGTTCCTCCTGTCCCCTATACAGGGAGCTACCAGAGCTGGGCCAGGTAGGAAGGTAAGAGAGAGTACAGATGTGAGGAATTTTTATTCGGAATCCTGACCCCTGCACTGTATACGTAGCGCAATCCTGACCCATGCACTGTATACGTAGCGCAAGCCTGACCCATGCACTGTATACGTAGCGCAATCCTGACCCATGCACTGTATACGTAGCGCAAGCCTGACCCATGCACTGTATACGTAGCGCAAGCCTGACCCATGCACTGTATACGTAGCGCAATCCTGACCCATGCACTGTATACGTAGCGCACCCGGCCCTTTAAGGGTAACCATACTGCTGATGCGGCCCCCGATGAATTTGAGTTTGCCACCCCTGAGGTAGATGATATAAGTGTAGGAGATGCTTAAGTTTGTAGGAATATTCTGTATACAAACTGTGTCCATAAAAGCCTTCAATATTCTATATAAATAGTGCACTCAATATTTTCTAGAAGGGTGTAAACCCATCTTTGGGTGTCATGCAATGATTAAAAATAATTTCCAAGCATTACATTTCACTTGAAAATAACTATTAGAACATACTAATACCTTTTAGTGCTGGAGGAAGAGATTTGGTTGTGGCAAAACTGAAAACTTCGGAAAATGACCCATCTCCAGATTCATTGTATGCCTGTATTCTGAAGTTATATGTAGTGGATTCATTCAGCCTTTGCACCTTGTATGTATGGCAGGGACCATTGTAGATTGTATAAAACCTGATAAAAAAAAACACATTAATACATAGTTTATTACAGTTCCAAATCGCAAGACAAGTGGAATTAAATTAATTCCTTTGTAATCGGTGTAAATAGTAATCCAATTAATAGAAATTCTAGGGCTAACGGAGCTCCACAATAGGACTCCTGCTTTCATATGAATGCATAAAAATATATGAAAATCCATGTAATAAGATCCCATATAGACTTTAACATGTTAATATAAATGCAAAAGTTCATTTTCAAATCTTCCGCCTTCATTAAAATAAAATCTGGTAATTAGGTTAGGGTTTATACCTGAAATCTGCAACAGCTCTATTTTTCATACCCCCCCTTTCTCAGAGTCCACCTCTTATTCTGAATATCAAACACAATAAGACACTGCAAGGTTCAGCAAGGTTGTTGTGCTTTTTTTAATTCTCTATACTGTTAACTTAAAAAAGAAAAAGCACCCACTAGTGAGACTAACAGAAGCTTTCATGAAGGAAACCTCAATGCCAAAGTCTACAAATTATATAAATTAGTATATAGGAACTGAAACTCTCAGATTTAAAAGATAAAGCAAACTTTATTTTAAAAAGCACTTACTTATATGGTAAATTTGAGATTCCCTACTTAGTCATTATCCTAAAAACTTCAGGTTGCTAGCAGTGCAAATAGACCAACTAGTCCCAGCAGTCCCTGGTGACACCTAAAGCTGTGTGCCCAAAAAGCTGGGGAACTGGCCAGTGTAATTGAAGGCCAACTATATCAGCAGTTATTTACTTTTTCTTGCTCTGTAAATGCATTATAGGAAAAGTAAACTGCTTATGAACTAGCAAGTTTAGTTCTAATTTGGAAAGGAACAAACGCAACATACTGGAAGTAATAAGCAAACATAAGTGGACTGTTGCAAGATTAATTAGTTGATTTGTTGTCCATTAGCTGCAACTATCACTGAAGCCTGGTAATTTAGTCTTGTTAAACAGTAACCATGCGGACATACTCTGTCAATGGTGGACAAATGAGAGCGGTGAAGTATGCATTTATCAGCTGCAAAGCTCTGCCATTCTACTCACCTACTTAGTTTGTCCTCCATTTGTAAATTGTACAGTGATGTTTCTGTGGCTAAAGCTTTGCTAGATCCATCCCCCCATTTTAGTTTAAGGCTCTGGTGACTGAAGACCACACATTCCAGATGAGGAGGGTTTGGAGGTGGAGGTTTTGTTTTGGCTTTAATATAGGAACTGTAAGGACCCGATCCTAATAAGTTTATGGCCTGGATTCGTATTCTACGGAGAGGAAAAAAATAAATAAAGAATTTACATGCAGTTATATAAAGTATAATAAATGATCACCATATCACATTGTAAACATGAGCAACATCCTGGTTTCGTTTTTAAAGGGCAGGTTCAGTTTACAATACAAACATACATTTTTGGCGAGTAGAAGGGTTAAAACTGGATATGTTTTGTATTTATGACGGTGCCTGGATGACAAAAATGACACTCCACAGGTAAGGGATGCGAGAAAACTTTCTGAAGGTTTGGCAGCTCAATAAGAGTTGAAAAAGCCAATATAAATAATACCCAGCAATGAAATGTCTTGCAGATTCTTCAGCTCTGTCCAGATTCAAATTCTCAATTTTTTCAGCCCTGTTGAATGAAGCCCCCGTTATAACCTGTCAACACCTTTTCAAACACAAATAAAGTTTTCTCTTCTGGACCTTTACTAGTGGAGTGGCACTTTTGTCTTCCAAGCTCCCGGGACTGAAGATCTGCCTACTAGACTCCATGAACTTGCACCTTTCTACTCTTCTCTACCCTAAAATAAAATAAAAAAGCAGTGCATAAGCCCCATATTTACCAGGGGCTTTAGTCCCGCTTGTCCATGTATGGCTATTGCCAGGCATCTTGCAGTGAAATATGCGAGGCAGGGAGTAATTCAGGTGCTCACACAAACCCAAAGTCCCGGGAATTTATTTCACACTGCTCCCAGTTGATAGTACAAGAAAAGAAGACTACACAGGTAAGCCAAGTGGACCTTTTACTTTTTCCTGCTTAGGCAAAAAAAAAATTATAAATGGTTTGTTGCACTCCAATTGGCTTATCGGATTACTTTATACACAAATCTAAAATAATGATCAAAATGAACGCAGAACCTTTTATTATATAAAAAAGATGATTCTTCTGAAATGTATATAATAAATATTTCACTTAGATATGTTCTTCAGAAAGCAGTTTGATGGGAAACATTTTCTACTTGGCAAGTCAGAAATGCAAAAAGTTGTTTGTTCATTCTAGTACATCTAGATGACAATTAGGGGCAATTGAAAAACCAATTTCCAAGTTTTCCATAAGAAATTACCTGTAAGTGCGGTCAGGGATAAGATTAGTTAGGATACAGCTAGTGACATTCTCCACGGAGATCTGCTGCTTCTCCCCATATTCTATAGTGTATCCTGTAATATCTGACCCATTGCAGCATGGCTCTGTCCACTGAAGAGCAAGGCACTCTGATGAGGAAGGAAGAGGAGTTTCCAGGAGCTCTTCATCAACAACTTGCAGATCAACCACTGCAGCAGGTATCGATGGTGGTGTAGTAATAACTGCAGTGTCTCCAAACAGTCCAATACCTGCTACGTTGCCAGCCTATAAGAGAAAACATAATAAATCCTCACACACTTTGTACTAAAATGTAGTAACCACATTTCTAGCAGAAACACATTATTAACCAGGAGGTACGCTACAAACCTGAACTCGACAGTAATATGTCGTAGCTGGTGTAAGTCCTTTGATATCATAGCTTGAAGATGAACCTGTATAAAGTACTTGCATACAACCTTCCATGCCTCCCCACTCCAGTCGGTATTCGGTAATTTCTGATCCATTACATCCAGGAACCTACGTGTAAAGGAGGAGTAGTTAAAAATCCCCAAAAAAGTTTCACCCCCATGTTTTTTCTCTCTATATGGTTAGTAATTTAGCATTATGTAGTGTTGCAAGCCGTTGTGGAGCTTATTCTAAATATTATGCCTAGCTCCACAATGCTGATATCTTATAAATTTGAAGCAAATTTTTTTTTTTTTTAAATACTGAACTCCAAGAAGATTCAAGGAATCTGTGGTACCTAAAAGGGTAATTTTAATTAGCTAGTTTTGAGTCAGAACCACTCATTCAAGATACTACAAGCAGGTCCCCAACCTCTATAGCAGCACAGCTTCATAAAGAAAACACCCCAGTTTGCTGACTGGACAAAAAAAAGAGCACAAGCAAAATTGGGACATCACTCTGCTCAATGCCCTCTTTTCCTGGCAGTACATTTACTGTAGGCACATGCAGCAAAGTATGAATGGTTCCTTGTGCTAGCTCTCCATGCCACCATTGCTGCTTAACAGAGGATTACTGGAAGCCAATATCAAATAAAATGTAGGTACGGGTACTAGCTGCAACAGTTTTATCGTTTACGGATGTGTTTTATTTATTTATTTTTTAAATCTGCATGCCGGTATAACCTGCATTTAAGGGGCTCAGCATTTTTCATGGTGTAGACATCGTCAGGACGTATGAGCACATAAATCAAAAGCTCACTTTTCACTATAAAAGTCTGTATTTTCAGTCTAGATATGAATGTTTAATTAGTTCAGCCATTTGGATGAGTGAATGGTTAGGCAAAAGCCGATGACTGTGTAGCTGCCGATAACTTTCACAGTGCAGGCAGGTGGTGCAGTGCAACACCCCCCATCCCACCTCCCTTTTCAAATATATGTTAAATAAAGTAATATATTGCTTAAAATGAGACAGTGAATAGGATAAATTCAGCAAAACAACATGCAGATTTTATGTTCTTAATGGCGCAAACCAAGTAAGAAAGCAGTCCATAAATTCCCTCATGGAGCAATATAAACAGATGGGGTTTACCCTATTAGCCTGCAGAATCTGCTACTTCAATCTGTACAAGTTGTACTGAAACATCTTTCTCTACGGCCTAATCACATGAGCAGTTTTAGAATTCAAAAAATGCCTTTTGCAGTATCTACTTCCCTAAAATTATAAGATAATGCTTTATTGTCATTGTATACATACACCATTTATCAAAGTACTCTTCACAACAGCAATTTAAAAAACATTTCTCAACACAACCACACATACATACGTCTCCCAGCACATTAAAAAAGTAAAACTACCTAGGTGGCTTGCCCCATGTGCTGGTATCCATTAAAGCTCTAAATAATAGACATAAGTCATATGAATATTTGAGCCTAGCAAAGAATAATGTGTTAAAAGAGGTCACCTGTAATAAAAAAAAAAAAACGCACAAGATTTGCATTTTTTTTTACTCTGGGGCTTGCAAAACATAGCATCTGTGATGAGTGGATCAAGGGTGTAATATCTGGCTCGTACAGGCACGCAGCACAGCCATCTGCCTGTACCTCTGTATGTGTAGACAGTTACAGAAATGCAGGGGTGCCGATCATCATGCTCATAGTTCAATGAGAACAGAATTCAGAGAGTTGTGGTTAATGATTCTTACTCTGAATGGTCCAAGGTTATCAGCGGTGTACCCCAAGGTTCAGTGTTGGGTCCCTTACTTTTTAATATATTTATAAATGATATTGGGTCTGAGATCCAAAGTAACATTTCTGTTTTTGCAGATGACACCAAGCTATGCAGTAGAATAACGTCCTTACAGGATGTCTCCAATTTACAAGCCGACCTCAATGCTCTGTCTAATTGGGCGACTAAGTGGCAGATGAGGTTTAATGTTGATAAATGTAAAGTTATGCACTTGGGGGCTAAGAATATGCATGCATCATACATGCTAGGGGGAGTTCAACTGGGGGGGATCTGTAGTGGAGAAGGATCTGGGGGTTTTAGTTGATCATAAGCTCAATAATGGCATGCAATGCCAAGCTGCGGTTTCCAAAGCAAGCAAAGTCCTTTCTTGTATTAAGAGAGGTATGGACTCCAGAGAGAGAGATATAATTTTGCCCCTGTACAAATCATTAGTAAGACCTCATCTGGAATATGCAGTCCAGTTTTGGGCACCAGTTCTCAAAAAGGATATCGGAGAACTGGAGAAAGTGCAGAGAAGGGCAACTAAACTGATAAGAGGCATGGAGAAGCTCAGCTATGAGGAAAGATTGGAAAAACTGAATTTATTCACTCTTGAGAAGAGGAGAATAAGGGGGGATATGATCAACATGTACAAATATATAAGAGGTCCATATAGTGAACTTGGTGTTGAGTTATTCACTTTAAGGTCAACGCTGAGGACAAGGGGGCACTCTTTACGTCTGGAGGAAAAGAGATTTCACCTACAAATACGGAAAAATTTCTTCACAGTAAGAGCTGTGAAAATGTGGAACAGACTCCCTCCAGAGGTGGTTCTGGCCAGCTCAGTAGATTGCTTTAAGAAGGGCCTGGATTCTTTCCTAAATACACATAATATAACCGAGTACTAAGTTCTGTAGGTAAAGTTGATCCGGGGTAAATCCGATTGCCTCTTGGGGGATCAGGAAGGAATTTTTTCCCCTCCGGTAGCAAATTGGATCATCGCTCTGCTGGGGTTTTTTGCCTTCCTCTGGATCAACTGTGGGTATGGAGTTGGGTGTATGGGATGTACTGTTTTATTTTGTTTGTTTATTTTTATTTTTTTATGGTTGAACTGGATGGACTTGTGTCTTTTTTCAACCTGACTAACTATGTAACAACAAGCTGGCGGCTGCAGTGGCGGATGAGATTTGTAGTTCATTAACAAATCGTAAATCAGGGGTCAGCAACCTTTTTCTACTTGGGGGCCGGATTCAATGTATGCGAATGCATGGAGGGCCACATTCACCTGCTAATAAATGAGGATACCATTACACAGCCCCCGCACCTCTGGCCCCCCCTCTTTACAGTACACAACCCCCGCACCTCTGGCCCCCCTCTTTATAGTACACAGTCCCCCGCACCTCTGGCCCCCCCCTCTTTACAGTACACAGGCCCTGCATCTCTAGCCCCCTTTACATTACACAGTGCACCCCCTCCCACCTGTGTAAGGAGGAGGGATTGGGCGCTTTACTTTTTTTTTATACTGTCCATTTAAATAAAATCTGATACATTTTATTGTTGTCAGAAGAAATGTAAACATCCCTTGTGACAGTAATAGGCAGTGACAGGTACTCTAATTCTTCTGTAAACCAGAAGGTTTTAACATTGCTTCCGGGTTACTAGATCTAAAAATCCGATTGAAGCAGATTCCGACTTTGTTCAGGTCTCCGGCCAGCCGGTGGATGTGCTGGCTGGTCGCTCGGGTCTTCCACTGGGACGGAGGAGCCCAGACGAGCCACGGCACAACCCCTTCCTCTATTGGGGTAACCGGCAAGTTACTTCTTAGCCACATACGTTTACCCCAAGACAGCCAACCACTGACACACAATTTTTTTTTTTATACCGGGGTGATGTATGCAGCCATCACCCCGATACAACCCCTTCAAGCCGAGGCCATATATTTGCATATGGTCGGCGAAGGGGTTAAAATGTCTACGGTCTGGACATTTAGCGGCAACGGGTTGGAAACTGGGCAGCAGCGGGCCAGGCTGCTGTCCTGCGGGCTGCCAACCACTGCTGTAAATGAATAATTCAGCTGTGGGAGCAGAGCAAGTAACACAAGAGTGGAGATCACTGTAGTAGCAGTGACTACTTTAGGTATTGCCAGCTAACTTCCAAGGGCATTGGTCAGTTATAGCATATGCATAGTTACTTTTGTCCAACGTAACCAAATATAAAATATTCATACCTGGAATTCTACTTTAACTACGATAATTTAATGCGCCAAGGTAGTTAACTATTGCTATATCAGTTTGTGTACAATTGTAGTCCTTTTTTGTGAGCTGCAACAACTTTAAGATTAATATTGTGATATTTATAGAATTCAAGAACAGTTTTAATTAACTACAGGCAATGGCATGACTGAAGATTAAATTAACATTTGGATTAAGTGTACTCACCTCCCAACTTGCTAGCACACAGCTTGCACTCTTGCAGATTAATAATGGAACTTTACACCTCTCTGGAGGCCCTGGTGCTGTACTGAACGCTGCTTTTTCAGAAAAGGGCCCATTCTACAAAGAAAAACTACTATTAAATTATCACAGAGATCAAAGTGGTGTACAGACTTATTTGGTTATTTTATTTTAAACCTTACCCCAGCTTTATTTGCAGCTTTTACCCAGAAACAATAAGTCTGCCCAGGTAGCAGATTGCCGACTGTGCATTCTAGGTCAGGGCCTTGGTACACAGCACCACGGTCTTCCTGTTCGGTCTTTGACATCTCTACAGTGTAAGCAGTTACTGCCGACCCACCATCCAAACTTGGAGGCTCTGTAATAATATAATTAGTTGTTCAGCTCAGTTTAACTTTCACTCGTCGACTCACAAGAAGACAGAACAATTACATAAAATGTACAACTTTCAGAGATTGCGCATACAGCGTAAAATGCAAAAGTCCTAGTAAAATGTTGAACTTCCTAAAACAGGACTTTTAGATAAAGGGCTTTATGTATTACAGCTCTTGAATAAGCCCAGAAGGTATCATATTGCAGAAATCCAACTCTTTCAGTAAATATGTTTTCTCTGGCTACATTGCAACCTTGGAGCTATAATTACGCTTCAGGCCATAACTACATTATATGTAAAAATTTCCATAGTAGTGACAGCTTAAGTCCAAGCAGATTAAAAATATGTTTTCGACCAATACAGTTTCTTAATTTTTAACTAAATGTATTATATATGGAACTAACCAACATGCCTCAATATGTCTTGACATCCACTTTCAGTAACGCTCAACTCTGGATGGGGTGGGGGAAATAAAAGAGTAGCAGCTGACCTCAGACGGTGGCTGTTGCTTCCTTGTCTAAAGACAAGGCAGGGGGTGCTTTTGTACCAAGTCTAGGACGTGGCTGTTTTATCTGGTAGGGATGTCTGAATTAAAAGACTGAACAGAATTAAAAATCTTTTGGCAGGTAAATCTTTTTACAATCCTGCATATCAACTGTAGTTTAGCTACAACCTTTAGGCCTCTTTCACACAACCATTTAGCCACATACACTGGATTCCATGGCAAACAATCTTGCGGCTGAAATGGCAGTTGCATGCTTATGGCTGTGGCTGCTCAACTTGTACAAAGTATTGGCAGGCTGACAGGTGTCATTGCTGTTTGCATGTAGTCTCACACCAAGCAGTAACCTGCGGTTAGGGACAGGTGTCCGAACCTGGGCGCAGTCAGATGCAAAAGTTCAGCATTGAAGTGATAATCAAATTGTTTCAGAATACTGATCTGGAGACGAGCTTCCTTTGCCAACCAAGTCTCTTGCACTTAGAGTATCCAGGATTATTCACCAGCTCAGTAGGCTGGCACTTTTAAGAACCCTCCAGACCAGTAGGAGGAAAGATTTACCCAACCCCAAAGTTTGACTCGTCATTCATCAGGCCAAGCCTTGTTTTGTTGGTCCAGTATGTGCTACAGTCTGAGGCTGCCTGCTCGTCTCGTACAGGCATAATGTTAAATTACAAAGGTCTGGAGTAAAACTGGGCAAAAGTAACTGCTTCGAAAGCAGTCACCATTTAAGTGGATGGGCATATATATCTGCAGTGTTTTATTATCTCTCTTCTAAGCACTATGTCCCATAGCCGTCTCCTGCTCTGTTCTTTTAGCAGCATGAGAACATTTGACAAGCTGTCACAGGAGATAAAAGCAGCCGAGTTTTGTGTTGGGAAGGAAGCTATAAATAGAATGACCCAGTAAGCTGCAAAAATTAGCCCTTTCTGGCTAAATCTGTTAGAAGAAAGACAAATCTTGATATAAAGTAAAGAGTCTGCTTCTTTCAGAAGACAGAAGATATCCATTCCAATGGGACATTGGCAAAAAAACTAAAGCTCGATTGGCATAGGGGTCACATACTGTACGACAAGAGCATAACTCTTAGGGCTCATTCACACTTGGTGGGCTCCGTCGCAGTCCGTCCAGTCAGAGTCCGCCAGCTCAGCGGGAGATCAGTTCGCAGATCTCCGCTGAGCCGACGGATGACAAGCTCCTCTCTGCTCACTGAGCGGGGAGGAGCTTGTGCAGCGCCGCTGTCTCCTATGGAGCGATCTGATGAAAACGGACAGCATGTCTGTTTTCATCAGATCTTACCCGATCCGATCCGCATGGACGGATGGGGACGTATCCCCCATACTTTTGTTTTTAGCGGATCGGATCAGGTCGGATATCAGCGGACATGTCTCCGCTGACATCCGACGCTCCATAGAGATGCATGGAGCGCCGTTCAGGTCCGGACGGACCTGAACGGACTGAAGTGTGAATGAGGTCTTAAGGAAAACAAAGATTTACACAACACAGTTGTGACAAGTCAATATGAGTGTTCAGCAGCTAAAATACGTTTTCTCTCCCTTTACTGTGTGATTGAGGGTTTCAGTAACAGTGTTCACAGTGCAGTACAGAACATTTCTGTGCACATTCATGACTACAGTCCTAAATGATTGGGGAGCATGTGCTTTTGCAAATATTTGAAGGTGTGCTCCTGCCAATGCCCATGTGCATTAGCAATAAAACAAACAACACAAAAAAAAATGAAACAACAAGCAAAGTTCTATGTACTGATCCACTAAAGCCTACTCCACCAGGATTAAAGAAAAAAAAAAAGAAGAGCTAAAACTCACCCCATTGTAGGCTTAATTCCTTAGGTTTGGCTTTGCTAGCTAACCGAGGTGGTTGGCATGGACCTGGTGGGACAATGGCTGTCTGTACTGTTAATGTATCAGAAACCTATAAAGAAATGAACAGACTCATTGTATATGACACACTTTCTTTATACAATCTGTACACTGATTAAACACTGAAAAACTGACAAATGCTCTTGAATACAGTTACATAACAAAGTCATCACTGCCTCCTGTGATATACAGTTGGTAAAGCTAAACTCCACCTAATCAGCATTATATATGGGGACTACTTTACTTGCTAAATAATTTGTATTTTAGTACCTCCAGTCCTACAATTAAAGGGGTTGTAAAAGGTACAATTTGTTTCCCTAAATAGTTTCCTTTTTACCTCATCCTTCGATTTTGCATTTAAAATTTCCTTATTTCTTCGGAGAAATCCTCACTTCCTGTTCTTCTGTCTGTAACTCCATACAGTAAGGCGAGGCTTTCTCTCTGGTGTGGAGTATCATGCTCGCCCCCTCCTTTGGACTACAGGAGAGTCAGGACGCCTACTAACACACAGCTCCTTTCTCTATCTGCAACGTAGAGAGTGTCCTGACTCTCCTGTAGTCCAAGGGAGGGGCGAGCACGACACTCCACACCAGAGAGAAAGCCTTGCATTACTGTGTGGAGTTACAGACAGAAAAAACAGGAAGTGAGGATTTCTCAGAAGAAAGGACATTTAAAAACAAATTCGAAGGATGAGGTAAGTGAAGGAGGACTGCACTAAGGTAAAGGAAGCTATTTAGGAAAAATAAAATTGTACCTTTACAACCCCTTTAAAAACCCCAGCCAGATAGCAGAGCCAGATTATTGACTGGACCTTCTCTACCGCCTGCAGTATGTATAACAGCCAGTCTGACAGTAAAAGAACAGTAGACTGATAAGCCCATCTCTCTTCTCCTGTCCTTCGGTCAGCACATGCCAATGCAGCACACCCAAATGGCCCCTACTGCCTCCCCATGAATGCTGTAGTGCAGAGGATAATAGAAGACTGGTATTAAATCAAATAGAGGAAAGCTAGTTAGCATTTAAAAATATATACCATATATACTCGAGTATAAGCCACCTCGGCTTATACAATGTATATATTTATATATTTTTAATACAAAAAAAATGAGAAAACGTATCGACTTGAGTATAAGCCTAGGGCAGTGGTAGGGAACCTTGGCTCTCCAGCTGTTTTGCAACTACAAGTCCCATGAGACATTGCAAGACCCTGACAATCACAGGCATGACTCCCAGAGGCAGAGGCATGATGGGATTTGTAGTTTCACCACAGCTGGAGAGCCAAGGTTGCCTACCCCTGGCCTAGGGTGTCCATCTGCATGCCTCACTGTGCCCATGACTAGACTTGCGTTTAACATGGGAGTATATAGAAGGGGTGCCTGAGTTTGAAAAATTGGTGCTCCCTGGCCGTAGGTCCCCTAGATCAGTGTTTTTCAACTCCAGTCCTCAAGGCACACCAACAGGTCATGTTTTCAGGCTTTCCATTATTTTGCACAGGTGATTTGATCAGTTTCACTGCCTTAGTAATTACCACAGCTGTTTCATCTGAGGGAAATCCTGAAAACTTGACCTGTTGGTGTGCCTTGAGGACTGGAGTTGAAAAACACTGCCCTAGATAGCAAACTTTGGATACTTGTAGAGGAAGAGTGGGGCTATATGTGTGCCAAGATTGGGGTCCAGGGGGATCTACAGCCGGCACGTACTGGGTTTCCAAAGACTCCGAGATCAGGCGCAAAAAGGTGACTCGTGTATAAGCTGAGGGGGGCATTTTCAACGCCAAACAAATTTGCTGAAGAACTCTGCATATACTCGCGTATATACGGTATTTAAATTCTCTTTTAAAATTTTTTTTTTTTTAAATACATCACTGCATTTACTGGTGAGGTTTTTCCCCTATTTTTCTGAGGCTCAGCTTTTAAACAGGCTATCTGGATACTATACTAGAAGAGAGGAAGTCCAACATTCTTTTTACAGTAAAGAGCATCATACATTGCAGGACTCTTATCTAGGAAGAAATAAATTAAACTCTGGCACGTGTTTCTCTTTATACTGTAAGAGACTTCATCTTTTCGCATTTTATCCTTGCTTATATTTTTGGGCGAAAGCGCAGCACACCTTTCAACGAGTTAAAATAAGATTCTTAAAGTGGTTGTAAATGCTCTAGGTTTTTTATGATTATGCATTCTAAGCATGAAGGTAAAAAAACCTGTGTGAAGCAGCCCCCCCAGCGCCCCTAAGGCCGCGTACACACGATCGAATCTATCTGCTGGAAACGGTCTGACAGACCGTTTTAGCAGACAGATTCGATCGTGTGTACGGGAGGACAGACAGATTTTTCCAGCAGACAGATTTTAAAGCATGCTTTAAAATCTGTCTGCTGGGAATCCGTCCGTCCGACATGTCTGCTGGTTAGTACGCTAACCAGCAGTCATATCTGCCCGCACATGCGTCTAATGGATTTGACGCATGCGCAGAAGTGTTTTACTTCCTGGTGCGGTGACGTGGCAGCGTCAACGTCATCGCCATATCACTGCGCTGTCTGCCGGGAGGGATTTTGGTTTGATCGTGTGTACAGCGATCAAACCAAAACAGCCCAGCAGACAAATCTGATCAAATCGGTCTGTCAGACCGATTTGAACAGATTTATTTGGTCGTGTGTACGCGGCCTAATACTTAGCTGAGCCCCATCTTAATCCAGTGATGCACATGAGAGCAGTGGCTCTCTGCCTTCTCGTGGCAGACATTGGCTGCCGCTATGGTCGATCACACCCAGTGAGCCAATGAAGAGAGAGAAAGCGAGAGGGTGGGGGGCAAGTCACACTGTGTCTCTGCATGGACAAAGAAGTGCCTCAGGAGTGAACCTACTTGCGCGCCCCCATACCAAGCTGCTTGCTCTGGAAGCACTTGACAGGAGGGAGGGACCAGGAACGTCACCGGGGGGGGGGGGCTAGAGAAAAGGAGAACCAGGGATGCTCTGTGCAAAACCACAGTATGACATGTTTGTTATTCAATTAAAAATTCAGCCTTTAATATCACTTTAAACAGGTCAGCATTATTTGTAATAGGTCTTTAAGAAGAGCTTTATTTTTATACACAAATCCATTTACTATATCCAGGGAACTTTACTATATCCTGTCTGCATTGTAAAACAGAGAGCAGCATGCCTCAGATCAGCGTAAAGTCTGACTGTTTTACAGTCAATGTTTCTTCTATCTCTATCATGCTCTACCTATACAACTAACATTTTTGGCAACATTCCTCCCTGAAGAAGCCATTGTCAATAAAACATGTAGATGAAAATAACCAGGGCTTTTTTTCAGGGGGAACTTTGGGGAACTCAGTTCCACCACCTCTGGCTCAGACCCTTTGGTGCCTGCTCACCACAACCACTTGTTTACAAGTGACAGCTCTGCACTCTGTGTGTAACCCCCCTGACCTCTGCATTCTGTATGTAATGCAATCTTGGTATTTAATGCCCATTTAAGACCCTTCTACTGTTTGTAAAATCTAAACAGGGTCGTGGTTGAGTTCCTGCACCTATTTTCTGAGAAAAAAAGCTCTGAAAATAACAATGTAGTCTTTATGGAAGAAAAGAAACCTCTATATTTTTAGCTGTATATGTAAAATGAAATAGTACACTTCTTTTAGGCCCCTTTTCACACTTGTACAACTTGTCCCACGATTTGGGACTGCAAAGTAGCACGACAAGTCGTTCCCCACGATTTCAAATGACAACCATTCATATTAGTAAGTCTCCAAGTCGTTCCAACCTCAAAGTAGTCCCTGCACTACTTTGGTCTGATTGATGCCAATTACACATGCATTCCTTAAAATCGCGGCTGCGAGATCTCGCGACTTTGAAGCCGCACAAGTGTGAAAGGGGCATTAGAGTGATTAATGTATCTTGAATATATAAAACTTAAGAAATTATGTTTCAGCACCCACAAAAATCCCATGTATGTTCTAGTTGGTATATATAATATTTTATAGGGATGTAGGTGCTAAAGTTTTGGCTGTATATACTACCTTTGTATCTAGCAAAACTATAACTAAAATATCAGTTTTGGGTGGCCTAGTCCTTTAAAGTAAATTTTTGCTAGTAGAAATATGGGGAAGCAAATTCTGACTCACACCTGAAATGTCACCTTGCTGTCTTGCCAATTCATTGGTCTCCAACAAGTATGCATGTCAGCCAAGCAAGAGTAAAGTCGGATGCCTCTTACTGTATACAGAAAACTACTAGATCAGTTGAAGCATAAAAAACAGGTAACTAGCATTTGAATAGTGAGGAATCAGCAATGGATGTCTCCACATTTATCTCAGGAAAGGTTTTCTTTAATTACTTTCAAGAGTAACCATTTCTCTGACAAGTTTTTGAGCCGATAAGGAAAAAAGCAATTTTTTAGACCAGCACAGATCCATAATAAAAAAACAGACTAGCTGTAAAAATCACAAAGGCCAGTATGACAATAGGTTTAAAAAAAACACAAAAATTGATTTAAAAGCTTAATATATCTATTAATTATTAAAAAAAAAAAAAAAGGGGGATTTTTTAATACAGCTTACCTGTAAAATCCTTTTCTTGGAGTACATCACGGGACACAGAGCGGCATATTCATTACTATACGGGTTATATGGAGTACCTTCAGATGATGGACACTGGCAATCTCAAACAGGAAGTCCCCTCCCTATATAACCCCCTCCCCTAGAGGGAGTACCTCAGTTTTGTAGCAAGCAGTATGCCTCCCAAAAAATGTTCCCATAAGAGGGGTGGGAGCTCTGTGTCCCGTAATGTACTCCAAGAAAAGGATTTTACAGGTAAGCTGTATTAAAAAATCCCTTTTTCTTTCTCGTACATCACGGGACACAGAGCGGCATATTCATTACTATACGGGATGTTCGAAAGCAATGCTTTAATGAGGGGAGGGAGACATCTTCCCGAAGGGATTTAATTTAGAGGTATACTCAAATAATAATAAATCCAACTTAGTCAAGAAATAAATTTGAATCTTAAATCAAGGGTGCCCCTGATCCCGAGGATCTTAAACCGCAGCCTGTAGTACTGCCTGCCCAAAGGCTGCATCCGCATTCCTTCTCACGTCTAACTGATAAAACCTTGTAAACGTGTGGACTGACGACCACGTTGCCGCCTTGCATATTTGAGCCATAGAGATCCGATGGTGAGCTGCCCAGGAGGCGCCCATGGCCCTGGTAGAATGGGCCTTTACTGACAAAGGAGGAGGCAACCTCTTCAAACCGTAGGCCTGAATGATTAATTGTCTAATCCATCTCGAGATGGTGGATTTTGCAGCTGCCTGTCCCTTCTTGGGCCCATCTGGTAAAACGAACACCACATCTGTTTTCCGGATCTTTTCTGTAGCTTTAAGATAGGCCCTCATGGCCCTGACAATATCCAAGGTATGCAGCAACCCCTCCTTTCTAGAAGTGGGTTTCGGAAAGAAGGATGGTAGTACCAAATCCTGGTTCAGGTGAAAACTGGATATAACTTTTGGTAGAAAGGAAGGATGAGGCCGGAGAACCGCCCTGTCCTTATGTAAAATGAGATATGGTTCCTTACAAGATAAGGCTGCCAATTCTGACACTCTCCTGGCCGAAACTATGGCGACCAAAAATACCAACTTTCTTGTCAGTAAAACCAAAGGAATTTCAGCCAACGGCTCAAAGGGTTGTTTCTGTAGAGTCGACAGAACAAGATTTAAGTCCCATGGACAAAGCGGTGACTTGACAGGAGGATTAATACGCAAGACCCCCTGTATGAAGGTCTTAACCAGCGAGTGGGTGGCCAGCGGCCTCTGAAACCACACTGACAAAGCTGAAATCTGTCCCTTGATTGTGCTTAATGCCAGGCCTTTATCCACTCCTAGCTGGAGAAAACGTAATACTCTATCAATGGTATACTTGCGGGAATGCCATCTTTTGGATTCACACCAGCCTACGTAGGCCCTCCACACCCTGTAATAAATTACCCTGGAGGCCGGCTTTCTAGCCTTAATCAGGGTAGGAATTACCTGCCTAGACAGACCTCTACCCCTGAGAATCAGGGATTCAGCTGCCAGGCCGTCAAATTTAGACGCCGTAATACAGGGTGGAGGATCGGGCCTTGTGAGAGTAGGTCTGGTCGCAGAGGAAGAGTCCAAGGGTCTCCCACTGCCATCTTTAGGACTAGTGAGTACCATGCCCTCCGAGGCCAAGCTGGGGCTACTAGGATGACTGGCTTGTGCTCCATTCTGATCCTGCGCAACAGGCGGGGAAGTAACTGTAGCGGGGGAAATGCATATAGAAGTTTGAATTGATGCCAAGGGCAAACCAACGCATCGGTTCCGCAGGCCATAGGGTCCCTTGCTCGAGACACGAACCTGTCTAACTTGTTGTTGAACCTTGATGCCATTACATCTATGTCTGGCACTCCCCACTTCTGGCAGATTGTCTGAAAGACTTGGGGATGCAGAGACCACTCCCCCGGCGATAGAGTCTGGCGACTTAGGAAGTCTGCCTGCAGGTTGTCCACTCCGGGAATGAATATCGCCGAAATGCAGGGTACATAAACCTCTGCCCACCGAAAAATCAAGCTCACCTCCCTCTGAGCGGCCTGACTCCTGGTTCCCCCTTGGTGGTTTATGTATGCCACCGCTGTGGCATTGTCTGACTGGATTCTCACCGGGGACCCCTGTAATCTGGATGTCCATGCCAGGAGGGCTAGCCGAGCAGCTCTGATCTCCAAGACATTGATGGGCAGCTGCCTCTCCGCCTCTGCCCAAGTTCCCTGGCGAGTGAACACATCCAAGACCGCTCCCCAGCCTACCAGGCTGGCGTCTGTGGTAACTACCTTCCAGACTACGGGGCTGAAAGACTTTCCCTTCAGAAGATTCTGAGGGTTTAACCACCAGGCCAGACTTTGCCGGACCCTTGATGATAGCGTCAAAGGGGACTCCAAGGCCTGTGCTCTTGCTCCAGGCTGCTAGAATGGCTGCCTGTAGGACGCGAGTGTGGATCTGAGCGTATGGTACCGCCTCGAACGTGGCCACTAGCTTGCCTAGTAATCGCATACACAGGCGAATAGTTGGTTCCCTTTTGCTTAGAACCAACTGAACCAACACCTTGATAGCCTCGGCTTTAACCAGGGGCAGGAACACCCTTTGCTGTTCTGTGTCTAACCTCATGCCGAGATATTCCAACTGTTTCGTAGGATGAAATGCTGACTTTTCCCGGTTTAGGACCCAGCCGAACCTCTCGAGGTACTGAACCGTGAGGTTTACTGCTTGTTCCAGACACGGCCACGAGTGATCTATGATTAAAAAGTCGTCCAAGTAAGCTAGGACCGTGACCCCTTGGATCCTTAGATTGGCCAGAATTGGAGCTAGGACCTTCGTGAATACTCGGGGGGCCGTGGCCAGCCCGAAGGGGAGCGCCACGAATTGGAAGTGTCGCTGCCCCACTGCGAAGCGTAAAAATCTTTGATGTGGCTGAAAGATTGGTACATGAAGGTAAGCATCCTTTATGTCTATAGAAGCCAGAAAGTCGTCCCTCTGGAGCGTGGCGACTGCTGATCGGACGGATTCCATCCGGAAGGAACGAACTCTTAGGTAAACATTTAAACCCTTTAGGTCCAAGATTGGCCTGACATTGCCGTTGGGCTTTGGTATGACAAAGAGATTGGAATAGAAACCTAGCCCTTGTTCTTGGGCTGGTACCTCTATTATCACGCCCTGGTAAAGCGGGTGATCCAAAGCCGCCAGCATCGAGGCCTTCTTTGTTGGATCGTTTGGTACCCTTGACTCTTGAAAATGAGGCGGAGGAAACTTTAGAAACTCCAATCTGTAGCCTGTGGTCACAGACGACCGGACCCATTTGTCGGGGATATTGGCTTCCCAAACTTCTGAGAAGAAACGAAGCCTTCCCCCCACCCGCGTGAGTGGGGGCGCCCCTTCATAAGGCAGACTTAGGGGCTGGCTTTGTCGGCTTGCGATACCATGGCCTCTTACCCCCAGGGGCCTGTCCCTGCGATTTATTGTTAAAGTTTGATCGCGCAGGCGGCCGTCGATACTGCCTGGAATTTGAGGGCCCCGGGACAGGGGAGAGCTGCCTTTTAAATGTAGGACCCCGGAATTTCTTTTTGACTGGTAAAAAGGTACTTTTGCCACTTGAAATAGTCTGAATGTATTTATCCAGATCCTCTCCGAAGAGTCGTCCTCCATGGAAGGGAAACCCTGCCAGAAGCTTTTTGCATGGGGGCTCCGCCGCCCAGTTCAACCATAAGAGCCTTCTCATATGTACTAAAAATAGTGACAAACGAGAGGCCTGCTGGATGGAATCTTTTAAAGCATCTACCGCAAAACACAGAGCTCTGGGAATGTCAGAAAACTCCTCTGCCTGTTGGGCAGGAATGTCTTTAAGCATTTGTTTTGTCTGGTCTTTTAATGCCTGACAAACTCCAATTGCAGCCACTGCTGGCTGTACCACTGCTCCTGCCGTAGCAAAGGATGCCTTTAAAAGTGTCTCTAACCGTTTATCAACCGGATCTTTAAACATTTGTATGTTTTCCACCGGGCAAGTTAGTGATTTATTCACACATGAGACGGCTGCGTCCACAACTGGGAGTGCCCACTTCTTCAAGAATTTCTCTTCCATAGGGTAAATAACCGAAAACCTTTTAGGCGGCAGAAAGATCCTGTCCGGTCGTACCCAATCTTGGAAGATCAATTCCTCTAACAGAGGATGGACCGGAAAAAACGCGTTGCTCAAAGGTGCTTTTAAAGAGCCCAGAGAGGATACCGCAGGAACCTGAGGCTCTGGCAATGGTAAATTAAATGCCGAGCGGACCATGTCCGTCAAAGACTGGACCCACAGCCTCTCTGTTTGGGAGTCTGAAAACGGTTCCTCAGAGGTAGATTCTTCAATCCCTGAACCCTCTTGGTTCCGGTCCAGTTGATCCTCCTTAAATTCTAATTCCTCCGGAGAGAGAATTTCAGCATCTGAGGATACACATCTTGGCGATGGGGATCTAGCCCGTTTCTTGTCAGGAATAGAGCTAGCGATCATAGCTGCTAATCTTTTCTCTAGCCCCCCTAGGGTGACGGCTAGCATCTCCTCTGTGGCAAACACAGGGCTGGGCCAGCCTCAGCACCAGACCCCCCTAATGGCTCATCCAAGGCGACCTTCATAGGAATAAGCTGTGGGGAAAGTACCGGCATATCATCAGAATCAGAGGGGGAACCCCTTTGTTTTTTGGTCTTTTTTGTACCTTTTGATCCCGACCCCTTGGAAGCCAGAATACAAAACCGAGGGACTACAACACCAGACTGTAGTGGCCAGGAGTACAAAAACTAGGGTTTAGGGGCCAATAGGACCACTAATGCCCAAAAACCGGTGGGGCCCAGTACGTTTTCTTTTTTTTTTATATTATATACATCTTCCTTTTTTTCTTTTTTTTTTTACATACAGCACCACCCCAATTTAGTTTGCCAGCCTCCAACCTGTTGCCAAAGGGGATTTTTTGGCTTAACACAATTGCATTGGAGCAAACTCCAGCATGTACTACCCCTCTTCCGCCACCGGGAGTCACTGTTCTGCCGCTCTGCGTCCTCTCCCTTCCAGATCAGCCTCAGACTGAGCCATGATCACAGCCTGCTGAGTATAACAGGGATTGAAGGCACGCCCTCTAATGACGCTGCAGGCACGCCCACCGCCCCCCCTCCGAATGGCGCGAAAAAACGTCTATTTAGACGTGTGCGCGCGCGTATGCCGGGGAAGGGAAGCACATGGAGGAGACGTGCTGCTGTAGACCTAGGACTGCAGGCTTCAGGCGGCAGATTCAAACCCCGGTCAGGTAGGACTTTCAAAAGGCCCCATAGGATCCTTATCAGCCCTGGGACCAGCGAGCAGCAGGTAGCTAGCAAACCTATTTCTTAGACAGGGGGACCAAGTGATGGGGGAAAATCAGATCATCCTGTCTCTCAGACATAGTGACCAAGGCTGCCAATGCAGAGCATACTTAGGCTACCCCCCCTTAAGGTCTCCCTGGAGAGCCTGCTGTCGAACCAAGTCCCGCAGGCTCCCCTGTTACCTGCTCCATGCCGCAGGACGTTTGCATAGCAAAAACGGTCCAATCTTCTCCCATCTCCGTGGGTAGCGTAGTAGACCTTCAGGCACTGGGGTCCTGGAAGGCACCCACTGTCCTGGACCTATACAGCACCCTGGCAAACAGGATCTTATGGTCTTTAAAAAAACTCCAAGTCCTGGGCCCAGGGTCCAGCCCTCTGAAGAGGAGCATTATAGGCAAAACCCCACGGTTTGGGGCCCGGGTAATGTCCACTTTGGCACTGAGGCACCTTGGACAGATCCGGTTAGCCCGCCCTTAATCCCAAGGATGTGGAGGCAAAGCTATTCCGTGACCAACACCTAAGACACTGGCGAAAAAACTGAGGTACTCCCTCTAGGGGAGGGGGTTATATAGGGAGGGGACTTCCTGTTTGAGATTGCCAGTGTCCATCACCTGAAGGTACTCCATATAACCCGTATAGTAATGAATATGCCGCTCTGTGTCCCGTGATGTACGAGAAAGAAAAGTTAATTTCATTGTAATACATTGATCCACTTACTTGACTTGAGCCTACAATGTTGGCACAGGACACTCGGAATCTATAGAAAGTACCAGGCTTGAGATGATCGCATACATGTTCTCTATAGGACCCACTGTAAACCAAATCCCATTTGTTACCTGGTAAAAAGGGAAAATATTATCCACGTCACTACTGAATCTGCAGAAATGCTAAACAATGAATGATTAAAATGACTTTATGAATAGTAGCTGAAAAAGGCTTAAACATTTTAGACCAGAGACAGAAGAGATGGAATTGAAAAAACATTATAAATAAAAGCACAATGCTTGAACCTTAACTATACAAACAAGCTACTCACCACTTGTACTTTCTGCAACTTCAAGGAAATACTGAAGGATTTCTGAGCCACCATTGTCCTTTGGAGCATCTTGAAGAAAAAAAAAAGGGGGGGGGGGGATCAGTCTTACTTCCAAATTATATGAGTTTTGGCGAAATGTTCACCCTCTTCTGGAACCACTTAGGAGTGAAAATATAGGATAACTACATTAAATGCAGAAAGACACCCTTGCTTGTGGTATGGTACTGCTGGCATCTACCACAAATACTACAAGGAGCTTTCAAGTCAAACCGGGACTTTTTATTTTACAGGTATTAAAAGGGATGCTAGCATGGCGGTACTACAAACAGTAGTAAGTAGCAAGTGTGTCCTATTACTGATAGGCAGAGCACAAGTCGCGGTCCATTCCAGGATGGCAGACAACAGTGTTGCGTTTCAGCAAGCGTCTTGTGAACGAAGGCTTGAAACCCATGGATATCTACAGAAGACTTCAAGGACAGTACAGTGATGAGACGCTCAGCCGCAATACGACATATGAATGGTGTAAACATTTCAAAGGTGACCGTACATCCATCAGCAATGATCCCAGCTAATGGTAGGTCCCAGCCCACAGCAGTCATTCCTGTGAACATCCAGCTTGTGGAACGCCTGATGCTGGATAATCGACCCATCATCGTGAAATTGCACAAGAGACAAATCTTTCTGTCAGAAAGGTGAACACAATCATAAGCAAGCTGTCCTAGGAAGGTTCAGGCGTACTAACAAATGTTTCATGCCAAAGCTTTCCAGGCATTAAACGCTGGGATAGGTGTATAAATATAGCAGGGAAGTATGTTGAAAAATAAATGCAGTTTCCACTCCTTGAATATTTTTATTTTATTACTTAGACTCAAAGGTCCCAGTTTGACTTGAACGTCCCTCGTAGAAGTCCTTAGACACAAATGTTCAA
Source organism: Rana kukunoris (assembly GCA_029574335.1). Classification (NCBI taxonomy): domain Eukaryota; kingdom Metazoa; phylum Chordata; class Amphibia; order Anura; family Ranidae; genus Rana; species Rana kukunoris. The sequence goes on along the minus strand of CM056057.1, from coordinate 69,967,585 downwards.
ATGAATGTGTACTTGTGCCCACAGTGAGAAGCAAGAACTGAAATCAATTCCCAGTCTGGTTTGCCCAATGAAGCGATGTAAGCACCAGAATTGACTTACCCCATATAACTTTGATACTGTGTGCATGGATCTTTCCCTTTGTATTTGGTTTGCATGGAGGACCTGGCTTATCAGGAGATGTGGTATATTCTACTACATCGCTAGGACTACTTTTGCCTTCACTGTTTACTGCAAATACCTGCAAGACACAAAAACATTTTTATATATACATATACATACACACACACACACAGTATAACAACAGTCCCAGTGGGTGATCACCGAATCACCATTCTCTGTCCTAACATTTCCTTAAGATGCTCTTCTGAGGCCTAGGCACAGTGACTTGACTTATGCTTTTAAAAGTTTTTTTTTTTTTTTTAAAGGGTAACATCTATGAAAAACTATATTGTTGCTTTAGAGTTGGACACTTTGGGAAACAGGTACAGAAGCAAGCAGTACACTCCCACATAGCATTTAAAGCAGAACTCCATAAAATAAATTTTGCCCATGCCCACCCTGCATAGGTTAACTGCTCGTTTTGTCCAGGTGCGCACCAAAAGGCTATACTTGCCCCGATCCTTCAATCAGAGGCGGACTATGGGAGTGATGACACCAGAAACAGTCCAACAACAAGGGGGGGGGGGGGGGGAGTGGCGGAGGTTAGGTGCGGAGGGGACCGGAACGCCAGATTGGATAAGAATATCTCAGCTCTCCTCACCCCTAGGCAAAAACGAACAGTTAACTCATGCAGTGCGAGCATTGCCGCACTGCATGGGGGGGACTTTTCCGGGATTCCTTCTTTAATACTTTTTGCCCTAAACACAGGGTTTAAAGCGATTGTTATTTTATTTTATTTTTTAAATGAAAGAGCCTTTACAAACATGTTATACTTGCCTCTCCTGTGCAGTTGGTTTTGCACAGAGCAGCCCGGACCCTCCTTTTCTCGGGTCCCTCTTTGCTGCACATAGCCCCTCCCCTCGAGTGCCCCTCAGTCAGCCACTTGCTACAGGGGCCAGAGCTCTGTATATCCATTCAGACACGGAGCCCCAACCAGACCCCGCCCCTCTCTCCCCTTATTGGCTGACTGATTTTGATTGACAGATGCCAGAGTCAAAGGAGTCGCTGCTCTATCTCAGCCAATCAGAAGTGTCCTGGATGGCTAAGAGGTAGGGGGGTAGGTAATTAGGGGGTGCTGCTACACAAAGAAGGTTTTAGATCTTAATGCATAGAATGCATTAAAGCGGTAGTAAACCCGCAGCAGTTTTTTTTTTAACCTACCTGAAAGGCACCACATATTAGCTCATTATGAAATACTTACCTTGGAACGAGGCTTGGGGAACTTACCTGGTCCACGCCGAGGGAGATGTCATCTTGCCTCGGCGTGTCTTCCGGGTATCGCCGCTCCAGCGCTGTGATTGGCCAAAGCAGCGATGTTGTCTCTCCCACGCATGCGCACGGGAGACTTCTTTCCGGCAAGGTCCGGCAGCCGTCGGGCCTTTAGCTGAGGATGCCCACTGCGCATGCGCTGCTGCAGTCAGCGGCACATTGCGAGGGGAATATCTCCTAAATAAGGATGAGCTCTGGCGTGTTCGCACGGTACACGTGCAGAGCCCGCCAGGAAGTGTGCACGGCGCTGCGCCAATCACAGCTAGGGAGACATTTCCCGATCTCTGCAGCCGAGCATCGGGAAATGTCTCCCTGGCTGTGATTAGGGCAGCGCCGTGCACACTTCCTGGCGGGGCTCTGCATGTGTACTATGCGAACACGCAAGAGCTCATTCTTACTCCTAAACCATACAGGTCTAGGAGATATTCTTTTTACCTACAGGTAAGCCTTATTATAGGCTTACCTGTAGGTAAAAGTGGTAGTACAGAGTTTACTACCACTTTAAGATCAAAAACCTAATGCATTTACAACTCCTTTAAAAGGTAAAGAGCCCTACATTTAAACCCTGTGTTGGGGAGAATCCAATGGAGTGTAAGAATTGCATTGAACAATAAAGTTATATCAAACGCTGATGTGTATGCTTACAAGTGGTTGTGAACTGGAGCGTGAATGAATCTCAATACTTTTCTGGCACCTACTGTTAGTTGGTACATCTAAACTGACCTAAAGTAGTGCAGTTTACACAAATCCTACATTTTTAAAGTTAAATAGGAAGGCAATGCAAGGAGGAGAAAACCAAGTAAACACGTTAAAGAGAATGGAAATAAACACTGTTGGTGTTAAGGGCAACAACTAGAACCTTTTAATTTTTAAACCAGCAACACAACACCAGCTTTGAGGACAACACAAATTTCTGAATTCAAACACAAAAAACATTAAAATGAAGATTAAGGATTCTGTATCATCAAAATGAGGTAATAACTTACCCTAAACTTAAATAAAGTATTTCTTCTCAGATTTTTTAAAGTGCATATAAGATCTTCACTGTTTTGTCTAGGTTTAAAGCCATAACCCTGAAATAAAGAAAATGCACGTCTTAATTTCAGCTTTTAGTTTAGAATGGTTTTCTGAAAATAATTGACTTAATTATAAATCCCCCCATCAGCTGACCAATATAATATCAATAGAAAACGATGGCAGTTTTTTTTAGGCGGCAAACTCATTACGGAGCAGCTGTTACATTCTAAGCTAGAAGAAATCAAAATGTTTACAAGATTACGTACCGACCCCTCCTCTTCCATTTCGAGGATATACGTTAGTGTCTCATCTGAGGTCATCTCACTGGGTTGACTCCATTCTAAACAAAGCCAAGTGATACCCGCTTGTCTGAGTCTCGGTGCCAGTGGGGCAGGTGGCACACTCCCTGCTGTGTAGGCGACCACTGTTTCACTAAATCCACTGGAAGATAAATGTTTTTACATTATAGGTTTTATTTTGAGAACCCAAACTTATCACAAAACTGCAGTTGATAGCCTTATGACGGATTCTTTTATCCAGTAATATGTTAAATAAATGACCGTATACATCAACATTGAGGTCTTTCTCTTCCAGAAAATGTTTGCAAAATAAAATTGAGACAGTATTTGTTTGAGTGTGACTGAGGGTTTAAAGGGGTTGTAAAGGTTTGTTTTTTATTTTCTAAATAGGTTCCTTTAAGCTAGTGCATTGTTGGTTCACTTACCTTTTCCTTCGATTTCCCTTCTAAATGTTTGTTTTTCTTTGTGTTCTTTGTCTGAATTTTTCATTTCCTGTTTCTCCTCAGTAAGCCTTTTCTGGCTTAGAACGGATGATGGGGGCAAGCTTACCGAGGAGAAACAGAAAGTGAGAAATTCAGACAAAGAAAAAAATTTTTTTACAAGGGAAGTCGAAGGAAAAGGTAAGTGAACCAACAATGCACTAGCTTAAAGGAACCTATTTAGAAAATAAAAAAACAAACCTTTACAACCCCTTTAATAGGAGGACTTGCACATTATGGAAACATTCCTGCTGAGTATGTGCTGTTCCAGTTATGACAACACTGCTTTCTTGCTACAACAAAGTCTCTCATATCATCTTTCTACCAAGATTCTTCAGCTGCCTCGGCCTTCCTTTTCCAGTAATGATGCAACACTTGCAGTGAATTTGCATTATCTTACACTAGGCTCTACTCTTTGGGATCTTACATATGCTGAGTACACTGCACAATGCATTAGCACAAGCACAGTTCAAAGACTTACAGTAATTGGCTGGGAGAAAGTGAAAGGAGTTTGACAGATATGTAAAGTCACAGTTTTTTTTTTCTGATTAACACTTTATATGTACATGTAACCTGACTCATGTGTTTTTATGTACTTAAAGCGCACTTTTTTTTCTCCAAATCCCCTGCAAGGTAAAGGCATCATGTGCTACCATGTATCACATACTAGCACAGCATGAAATGCTTACCTTGGAACAAAGCCCTCTAGCGGCACACTGTCAATGCAGGCGGGGCTTCAGTCTTTACCGGGTCTTTCTTCTGCTCGGGCTGTCCAATTGGCCGAGCCGTGATGACATCACGGACCATGGCATGGAGCTCTGAAGAGACAGTATGTCGTCCCATCAGAGCGAATGCGCTGGCGACATCACCGGCTGCATGCAGTGCGAATATCTCCTAAACCAGGGATCCTCAAACTATGGCCCCCCAGCTGTTGCGGAACTACAAATCCCATGAGGCATTGCAAAATTCTGACATTCACAGACATGACTAGGCATGATGGGAATTGTAGTTCTTGAACACCCGGAGGGCCGTAGTTTGAAGACCCCTGTCCTAAACAGAATAAGCTTAGGAGATGGTCACTGTACCTACAGATAAGCCTTATAGCCAAAAAAAGTGTTTACTACCACTTTAATCAAGAGTGCTCACATATAAACATTTTACTGTAAATAGTCAGACTCAATAATATAGCCACCAATCAGAATGAAGCTTACAGTTTCTAACTGCTATTTTCCACAGCAGTAGAGAAATACAGGGTTACATTATGGGCCAATGAAGATATTGAAACTGGGTAGTTAACATGACAGCCAGGCAACTAGCATTTTCAGAAGATCAGCAATGCTGCTTATATATCAGTGGACATTTATTTTGATAAGAATATATGCTGTGTACACCTTCTTGCCTGTGTAGTCACATGCACACTACAAATCCCCATAGTCCATAATCCATCTGCGCAGTGCACAAGAGCGTGGCTACATTTTGCCACACAGCAGGAAAATGGAGGACATTCAGCCATCGTCTAACAGGAATTTGGACACAGCAGCAAATTAAGAAAAAAGGAGGAGCCTGAGAGCAATAGAGGATACTTCTTTTAGTTAAAGGAAAAAAATGTTTCCCTAAATAGTTTCCTTCACCTCCTTCACTTACCTCATCCTTCGATTTTGCTTTTAAATGTCCTTATTTCTTCTGAGAAATCCTCACTTCCTGTTCTTCTGTCTGTAACTCCACACAGTAATGCGAGGCTTTATCCCTGGTGTGGAGAACGCCTCTTGAGGGGAGAGGGGGCTTTCTCCATACCAGGGAGAAAGCCTCACATGCCTGTGTGGAGTTACAGACAGAAGAACAGGAAGTGCGGATTTTTCCGAAGAAATAAGGACATTTAAAAGCAAAATGGAAGGATGAGGTGAGTAAAAGAGGACTGCACTAAGGTAAAGGAAGCTATTTAGGGAAACAAACTTTTTCCTTTACAACCCCTTTAAAGCATACGCAAATAGAATTTTTATTTAATTTTTTTAAACCAAAGCTTAGTGTCACTTTAAGTTCAACAAACAAGTACAGTAAGGCCCGTTATAAATTCGGCTTACCTCATTCCAATATCATTTTTGGCAGCTATTCTGAAGGCATATCTTGTAGAAGGCAACAGTTTTGTTAACTTGTATTGTTTAAGGTGACCAAAGTAGCATTCTTTAAATGGTCCTTGTTTACCCTTAAAGGAGGAAAAACGTGTTAGAGAATACAAATACTGAAACACAACCAATTACTGTGAGAATTACACTTTTGGAAAAGATTTAAAGTTTTAAAATAACCGGATGAAATCAAGAGCTAAAACACATTAGCATTTGTCTTCCTTGTAATGGGACAGCAGTTGAAAAGTATATTGGGATTATGTTCTGATTCCAGTTACAATGCAAACCGTGCTTCATGCAGGAGTGCTTTATAGATCACGTTGAATGTTTTTTTAACCACTTAAGACCCGGACCTTTAGGCAGCTAAAGGACCCGGCCAGGTTTTGCGATTCGGCACTGTGTCGCTTTAACAGACAATTGCGCAGTCGTGCGACGTGCCTCCCAAACAAAATTGGCGTCCTTTTTTTCCCACAAATAGAGCTTTCTTTTGGTGGCATTTGATCACCTCTGCGGTTTTTATTTTTTGCGCTATAAACAAAAATAGAGCAACCATTTTGAAAAAAAAAAATCAATATTTTTTTACTTTTTGCTATAATAAATATCCCCCAAAAATATCTAAAACAATTTTTTCCTCAGTTTAGGCCGATACGTATTCTTCTACCTATTTTTGGTAAAAAAAAAAAAATAATAAAAAAAAAAAAAAAAAATCGCAATAAGAGTTTATCAGTTGCTTTGCGCAAAGTTTATAGCGTTTACAAAACAGGGGATAGTTTTATTGCATTTTTTACTACTAATGGCGGCAATCAGTGATTTTTTCGTGACTGCGACATTATGGCGGACACTTCAGACAAGTTTTCACATTTTTAGGACCATTTGCATTTTCACAGCAAAAAATGCATTTAAAATGCATTGTTTATTGTGAAAATTACATTTGCAGTTTGGGAGTTAACCACAAGGGGGCGCTAAAGGGCTTATGTGTGACCTAAGGTGTGTTTACAACTGTAGGTGGGTGTGGCTGTAGGTGTGACGTCATCGACTGTGTATCCCTATAAAAGGGATCACACGATCGATGACGGCACCACAGTGAATAACGGGGAAAGCCGTGTTTACACACGGCTCTCCCCATTCTTCAGCTCCGGGGACCGATCGCGGGACTCCAGCGGCGATCATGGCCGCAAGTGCACGCCCCAGCGACCCACAGCTGGGCACTAGCACAGGACATACCTGTACGTGCATGTGCCCAGCCGTGCCATTCTGCCGACGTATATGTGCAGGAGGCGGTCCTTAAGTGGTTAAACTACTGTTATGATATTCTGTAAGAGGCAGACTATATAATTAAACATGAATACCTCATCCCATTCCAAGAGGAAGCCATTTATTTTTGATCCATTGTCGTTCGAAGCCTGTAAAACAAAATGATTTTACATTTTGGTAATAAATAAGAGTGAAAACTTTAAAGTGTAATTCTAAACAAAGCAAAAGTTATTCTCACAATGGGCTTTTATCATCGACTACGACCCTGGAAAAAGATCTCCCAAACTTAAAGTCCAAATTCCTACAGTGAACTAAACGGCCTAAAATTATTTCCTCTGAAATCCATTACCAACATCATCTTATACAGAATCCTCTAGGGGGCTGCAGACATCTTGTGTGTCCTCTTTCTAGTGGACAATCCAATGAAATGCACTAAAAATGCACTGCAGGCAAAACCAGAAAAAACACAGGAGGACAAGACAGAATCAAAACAGAATAAAGGTCTGTCCACATTCCACATTAACCACTTAACCTCCGGACAATTTACCCCCATTATTGGCCAGGCCATTTTTTGCTTTTTGCCACTGCATTACTTTAACTGATAATTGTACATTCACGCAACGCTGTACACAAAAACTAGATCCCTTGTCACTGAACACAGCTCTGTGCTGTTTACACGGAGAGAGCCGTTTTCTGTGGCACTCTGAGCCGATCAATCACTAGCCGGGATTTGTCAATCGGCATGTTCCGTGATGAAACGGGCATGCACCCCCTACTGATAATGTGTATGTATATATATATATATATATATATATATATATACACACACACACACACACACACACACACACACACCATTCTGCACAGCCGGCTCGCACAGTGGCGGTATATGCACATTGCGCGATCAACAAGCGGTTAATGATTGAACCCAGAATTGTTAAACGGGCAGACGATTAACAGATGTGTCACCTTTCACTGAGGATATAGGATTTAAAATTACATTTAACCACTTTAGCCCCGGACCATATTGCTGTCCAAAGACCAGAGCACTTTTTGTGATTCGGCACTACGTCGCTTTAACTGACAATTGCGCGGTCATGCGACGTGGCTCCCAAACAAAATTGGCGTCCTTTTTTTCCCACAAATAGAGCTTTCTTTTGGTGGTATTTGATCATCTCTGCGGTTTTTATTTTTTGCGCTATAAACAAAAATAAATAGAGCGACTATTTTGAAAAAAATTCAATATTTTTTACATTTTGCTATAATAAATATCCCCAAAAAAGATTTAAAAAACATTATTTTTCCTCAGTTTAGGCCGATACGTATTCTTCTACATATTGTTCGTAAAAAAAAAATCGCAATTAGCGTTTGATTGGTTTGCGCAAAATTTATAGCGTTTACAAAAAAGGGGGTAGTTTTAAGGCATTTTTATTAATATTTTTTTTTTTACTAGTAATGGCGGCGATCAGCGTTTTTTTTCGGTACTGCGATATTATGGCGGACACATCGGACACTTTTGACACATTTTTGGGACCATTGGCATTTTTATAGCGATCAATGCTATAAAAATGCATTGGATTGCGGCCGCCCCCGAGTCGCGCGTGCCCGGCGGCGATCGCGCCCGCCGGGCACGCGCGCGGGACTCGGGGGCGGGCGCGCGGGCCGCTGGCGGCGCGCACGCGCCCCTTAGTGGCCGCGAAAGTCCCGACGTAGAGCTACGGGCTCTCGCGTAGGAGTGCCGACCTGCCGCCGTATAACTGCGGCGGCTGGTCGGCAAGTGGTTAACAAAATATTACAATGAGTAAAAGTGAATATTTTAATCTGGCATCATGAGAGCAGAAAATTATTAGAGTTGTATGCCTACCTTCCACTGTAGATTTAGGCAATTTCGGGTGCGAGTGAGAAGTTTTGGTGGTGCTGGCGAATCTGGCTCACAGCTTTCGGTAGTAAAACTCAATAATTCAGAAATGGATCCTTCTAAAGGCAGACATGTTGCAGATATTCTAAATAAAAAAATATATTGAAAAAAAACATCATCATCTCGGAAAAACGAAGTGTAAACATATAAATAATAATGATGTAGTAGTAGTAGGTGGACACTCCTTGTAAAAAAAAAAAAATAAATAAAAAAAAAAAAAGGAAAATTGTTATTATTCAAAAATATCAAACAGGTCACCCAGTCATGGTCTGACCAGGTACCATGGCAGCATGATGACCAATAGGGTTAAAAAAAGGAAAATTGTATGTTCTTGTTTGTGCCATCCCCCAGGTGTTCTGGTTCCTTCAACAACTGGAAACACATTGGTAGAGTAATAAACTTCTAACCAAACTGGCCCTGGTAGGAGTGCGTTTGCGGCCGTGGTAAAGATATCACATGGCAAGATCCCATTAGGAAGGAATTACGCACATGTAAAGTGTATAATGTACTTGCCCCAAATATAGCTGAATAAATGGTTTGCTCCGCACAAGCCCATATCTAGTTTTATTTATAAGATAGTGCCTGTAGGTACATACCTGACATGATAGTCGGTTGCTGGTCGAAGGTCAGTCAGTGTACATGTTGTAGCTTCTCCTCTATATAAAAAAAATAATAATTATATTACAGGATTTATATAGCACCAACAATGCTTGCACAATGCTTTACAACATGAGGGCAGACAGTACAGTAACAGTACAATGCCATACAAGAGAAATCAGAGGCCCTGCTCTAATTCAGCAATAGTACATATCCTCCCTGTGCATACTGACTAGCAAATAGTTATTTTTAAGATACAATTCACAAATATGTATGTAAAGCTAGCTTTTGACACTGTATGGAAGTTGGACCTGCTAATGAGAACAGCACATAAACTTCACGAGATACCCTGCTAGCACCATAATCGTTATTCAGATTGTTAGTGCTGGCTAAGCTTGATGAGGGAGAGAAAAAAGTCACCAAAAAAAAAGGAAAATCCACTAATGGGAAGCAATAATTCATAATTTGCTTCTACAGTAAAAAATAAAAAGCTGTCTGGGTCACTTTTCGAAATTGTCTCTCATGTCTTGCCCTGATGACAACATTCTCAAGAACAGGACATCTCCCCAAAAGGGCCACAAAGAGTGGTAAAAACTGACAGCGGTTCCAACCCTCTTTTTGTACTCCATCCAAAGCTAATACAAACAATGTTCTTCTTGGAAGTAAAACTTTGGGGTGTAGCTTGTTGTTAAACTTCTGCAGTTATACTTTGAGAATCAATGGTGGCTGTGTTTCATTATTTTCATTATCCATACTTTTTTCCCCACTGCACCCTACCCCTAGTCTTACACTGCGCTGCTTTCGATTAAGAGAGATATCTCTGACTTAAATGTCCAGCCATTTGATGCATAGCCCACGCCCCGAAGATTTTAGACAGGCAGCTGCGCAATCAAGTGAGCAACAGCTGGATTGGGTTAAAGAGAAGACTGGGGGGGGGGGGGTGCTATGATATAAATGTACATACTGTATTTATTGGCGTATAACACTCACTTTTTTACCCTGAAAATAGATGGTAAACTGTGCATGCGTGTTATATTCAGGGGGCTGTGAAATGTTTTTTTCCTGAAACTTCCCTCTTAAAGTTAGGGTGCATGTTACACGCCTGTGCGTGTTATACACCGATAAATACAGTAAACAGCAGGTTAGGATTGCTAATGTATGGTAAAACCCTACTGTATAGTGAGATGGTGTTATCAAGACTAAAAGGATGAAACAAAATATGGAAGGCTGAACAGGTTAGGTCTGCTTTTATAAATGACATCTAATATACCGGTAATAAAGATACCAATAACTAATAAAGATGTGCATATAAAAAAATCACCACTAAATTCTGCTAGTTTAGAATCCTATAATACTGTTCATACACTAAAGTGCAATCTTTATAGGAACAATTTTTTTTTTTACAAACACTTAGTGGCACTCCATGTTTCAAGCGGCTTAGAGACAGACACTTTATTTTGCCAGGTAAGAAAAACGGTGGAGTTCCACCCTACTGTGGAACTTCTGCTCATCGGACCCCCCCCCCCCAACTGGTGCCACAATTGGCACCTTTCAGGGGAGGGGGGGGGGGGGGATGGACAGGGACTTCCGGGAATCCGGTCCTTACCCTGTGACATCACTGTGGGGCTCCCTCCTCCCCCAGCTGCCAGGCCAATAGGAGAGAGGAGCGGTGCCTCATGCATGCACAGTAGGTGCCGAAAGGCTACACTGTTGGATTCCCTTACCCGCAATGGAACCGACAGCTGAGGAAAACATCAGCAGTGGTGCCGACATCGCTGGACTCCAGGACAGCCAAGTGTCATATTAAAAGCCAGCAGCTGCAGTATGCGTAGCTGCTGGCTTTTAATATTTTTTTTTTTGCCCGGAACACCGCTTTAAATAAGTAGAGCTTTACAAACACATCTAAGATTTCCTTACACATGCTTTCACTGAACTTTTTTTTTATAGCCACCAAAATACTATATACTGCTGGCTCTTATTTCAATGTCTTCACGCTTACTGGTCTGGTAGGCATTGTGTAAATTAAAGTAGTCTTCTGTGCACTGAAACCATCACCTCCCTATAATAGTTCTGAACGAAGCAGCTGGTCAGATGCAACATGTACTCACGAGTAGGCAGGCTTGAACTTTCCATTTTTGCCATTGTTGGACACCGTCACATCATATACAAATCTTCTTGATAGAAGCGTCGTGGGACTCTCTCTGTTTTCAGAAGCAATCTGAACACTCCATGATAACAAAGCAGACCTTGCTTCCAAGCTGGAAACCTAAGAATTAAAAATAAAAAACAGGGAAAATTTATGCTAGATTGGAAACCATCATCATTAATTGTAGGAGAAAGTGAGATCAGGGTATAAAAATTAATTAATACATATGCACTGCATATTAGCACATTATGGCAGGCTTACCTGTCAAACAAAGGCCTCCATGGAGTGCTTCCATCCCTGCCCGGTCTTCTGGGTTCACTCTGTTGATCTGCTTGATGGCCGTCCGCAATGATGTCACTCCTGTGCATTACCACTGGAGTCACTTCATCAAGGCACAGACCATGCAAGGCTCAGTGTACATTACCACTGACAAGCAGAGAGAACCATTTAGAACAGAAGAGACCACCAGGGCCCCTTTTATAATAAAAACCCTATCAGCTTATTTTTTTTTAAGTTTAATTACGCTTTAAAGCATTTGTAAAGGCTAATATTTTTTCGTGAAAAATAACAAACATTATACACATACCTGCTCCGTGCAATGGGTATTGCACAGAGTGGCCCCGAACCTCCTTTTCCCAGTACACTACCACAGGAAGCCGCTTCCTATGGAAACGCAATTGCGGGCACAAGCCTGAGCTGACCCGTCTACATCTAATGACAGACACAGCGCAGCTCATCTCCACCACCTGCTAACAGTATTTGAGTGACAGCAGCAGGAAAGAAGTGGCTCCCGCTGCTGCCTTTGTGAGCAGAGAGAAGAGCGAATCGATGCAGATGGGTACAGTGCTGGATTGAGATAAAACGGTTTTGATGAGGCGATACAATTACTGAGACAGGTTTTATCTTACTGCAAAGAATGCAGTAAGATAAAACATGCTGAGCCTTTAGAACAACTTTACCATGTTACAATTTCAAAAGTCATTTTCAACCTTTATAAATCAGCAGCTTTCATTAAAATAAAAACCCTGTTCAGGCACTTTCTGTTATGGGGTGAACAAGTTCTGTCACTGTCTCTCAACTGCTCTTCTACATTGTTATACTGTCACATGGTCCAATGGTAGAGATTATAAGCAACTGTGCTGGCACATTTCCCTGTTAAAACCATTAGGAAGCCTAGCCTGACTATTGAGACAAAAGGTGGCTGCAAAAGCGGCTGAAGGGGATCAGCAGTATTGCAAAAAATAAAAAGCGAAAACTAAAATTTTCTTAAAAAATAGTATTCATAATAAAATATATTGCAACTGTTTATGATACACAATATATCAACAAACCAAGGATCTCCGGATAATGGTTAACATTTTAAAGGTGCAAAAGGGACTTTTTTTTAAGAAAGTAGACGGCTATATTTTTGCTTTAATCATTATGTTTTTAAACCCATATTTTAACGTTTGTAATGATTCTCCAAATGAATAATATTGAACATAAAACAAGGTGCTTATGATTGCCAAACAAAAACCAAATATATTTGTTAGGGAAAAAAGTGTTCCAGGGCATCAGGCTTTTGATAAGAGTGGGAAACTGAAAAGAATCGCCATATTATTAGATTATTCAGGAAGTGCCACTGAAGTATGCATTGTAATGAGATGAAGTCATGCCACTGGATTGAACTTGTGTCCTTAAATACCCGCATGAAGCACACAGAAAACCAGACACTTGTAGCAACCAAATATTTCAGATGAGAGTATAAAAAGGCTGCAGCTTTAAATATACATATTTAATGTGCACAGCATAAATAAAAAAGAGCCCTCAATAAAGTGACATACTTGATAACGTACTTGGGAGCCTGTGTAAGTGTATAATAAAGTGACATACTTGATAACGTACTTGGGAGCCTGTGTAAGTGTATATTTGTTGAATATTGATTTCATAGCGATCAGCTAAGAAATGGCACTAAGGCGTCTGTACTCCCGTATTTAGCTGGTCCTAAATTGCGTTTTGTCCGAGACGGGATCCACTGAAACAAGCTACACACAAAAGACAGATGTCAACTTTACAGTAAGTGAGTGAGTGAAGAACTTGTATAGCGCAGCACATGCAAACTAAATCGCCTCTGGGCGCTCGTTGTTCCGGTTTCCTTTGACATCAAAAGAGATGAGTCTTGATCTTTCTTCTAAAGGCCAGGTGGTTCTCCTTCAACCGAATGCTGGTTGGTTAAGCGTTCCATAGTCTGGGACCTTGGAGCGCAAATCTTCTCTCTCCTTTGGACTTGTATCTGGCTTTGGATATCTGGAGCAGATTTTGGTTGGTGGATCGCAGAACGCGATTGGAATTGTGAGCTTTTATTTTTTCGCATAGATATTGGGGGGCCTTCCCATGGATGCATTTATGCGTCAGACCGAGTGCTTTAAAAGTAATTCTGTCTTTTACTAGCAACCAGTGAAGGGATCTCAGCGAAGGTGAGATTAATTCCCAGGGTTTTTTCCAAGTCTGGCGGCCGTATTTTGAACGACTTGCAGACGAGAGATTTGGTACCTTGGGAGTCCAAGATAGAGGGCATTAGCATAGTCGAGTCTGGAGTTCACAATTGTTCCCAATACGACTGCTGTCTTCTTTAGGAATGAATGGAATAAGTCTGCGTAGTAGACGCAGCAGATGGTGAGATCCGCTCACTACTGACCCTATTTGTGCATCCATTGTCATGTAGGTGTCGAAGATGACCCCGAGACTTTTGACTTTAAAATAGGTTTGATTATGCCCTGTTTCAAGCAGGTAGGCACTATACCTTCATTGAATGACTGGTTTATAAGCTGCGTGATGGGCGGTGCCAGAATATCGGCACATTCCTTCAGCAGTTTGGTGGGGATAATATAATGAGGTTTGCGTGGGGGAATTGGGGTTTAAAATAGTGTTTAAGGGACGGCTGTGCGCCGCGCTGCTAGGCCCTGGCTGTAGCCGGGGACTTTCCTAGCTGCGGCCACCATGATCGGGGGGGGGGGGGGGTTGCGGTTGGATGAAGCAGTGGTGGGGAGAGGTGTGGGGGATTGTGGTTTGCGGGAGTTGCCGGGGGGCGCGGATTGGCGAGAGCGCTGGCAGGGGGAGACCTTTAGGCCGTTGTTCCGTATTGTAGGGCCGCAGCAGCGGCTTATCCTGAAAAGGACGGCCGCGGACTGTCCCAAAAAAGGAGGATAATGGTCGGGGGGAGGGCCGGGCTTACCTTTGAGGGTTTGAGGATTGCTGGCTGGGAATACCTGCGGGACAGGGAGCGACGAGGAAAGAAGGAGGAGAAGCCAACGATGGTACTGCGTCCTGGTTGATTATGCCGTGGAGCGGCCCAGCAGAGCGGTGGAAGGACTAGCTGCACTAGCCCTGGGGAGAGTCGACTAGTTTGAGAGCGTACTGCTCTCACTAATCCTGGGGTGAGTAGACTAAGATGAGAGCGTCTTGCTGCCATGGCTATTATTGAAAAAAATCACGTGTACCGATAAACAATACGTTTGACTGATGACAGTATTTTATGTAGGAATTCACTTTTAATTTTACATGTCTATCTAATATTTTTCTTCACTTTCACAGCTTCACTAAGCAGTCCAGCAAAGAGAATAAAGCTGCATGGGCAGTTGCAATCACAATTAAAGCGGAGCTCCAGGCTCCTTCAGAAAAATATAAATACTGTAGCTGCTGACTTTTAATATTAGGGCTGCTTAGCTGCCCACAAATCCAGTGGGGTCTTCACCCGAGCAGATTGTTCAATCGGCTCTCAGGTGCTCTTGCCGCCATCTTGGCTGGGGAAAACCAGCAGTAAAGCCTTGCTGCTTCACAGCCGGTACCCTACTGTGCATGTGCATAGAGTGCTGCGCAGTTTATAGTTTATTTATGGAGAGTGTAAAGCCTTACACACTCTCCATAAAATCAGTCCTAATTTAATGGAGCATTACCTCATTAACCACTTCAGCCCTGGGCCGGTTGGCTGGCTGAAGACCAGGCCACTTTTTTAGATTCAGCACAGCTGCGCTTTAACTGACAAATTGCGCGGTCATGCGACGTGGTTTCCAAACCAAATGTACGTCCTTTTTTCCCCACAAATAGAGCTTTCTTTTGGTGGCATTTGATCACCTCTATGGTTTTTATTTTTTGCACTATAAACAAAAATAGAGCAACAATTTTGAAAAAAAAAATCTGTATTTTTTTACTTCTTGCTATAATAAATATCCCCAAAAATATATACCGTATTTATCAGCGTATAACACACCCTAACTTTAAGAGGAAAATTTCAGGAAAAAAAAAAACTTTACACAGCCCTCTGCGTATAACAGGCAGGCACAGTTTACCTTCTATTTTCAGGGTAAAAAAGTGAGTGTTATATGCCAATAAATACAGTAAATAAAAACTTTTTTCCCTCAGTTTAGGCCGATACGTAGCCTTCTACATATTTTTGGTAAAAAAAAAACGAACGCAATAAGCGTTTGATTGGTTTGCGCAAAAGTTATAGCGTATACAAAACAGGGGATAGTTTTATAAAAAAACATTTTTTACTAGTAATGGCGGCGATCAGCGATATTTATTGTGACTTCGACATTATGGCGGACACTTGACACCATTTTGAGACCAGTGTAATTTTTACAGCGATCAGTGCTATAAAAATGCACCAATTACTGTAAAAATTACACTGGCAGTGATGGGGTTAACCTTTAGGGGGTACTGAAGTGCTTAAGTGTGACCTAGGGAGTGCTTCTAATCATTAGGGGGCATGGCTACAAGTGACACGTCAATGATCTCTGTTCCCGATGAGAGGGAAAAGACAAATCAGTGACATGTCACTAGGAAAAACAGGGAGATGTGTTTACACAGACATCTCCCTGTTCCTCAGCTCTGTGACCCGCCCGCGGGACAGCGGCGGACGTCGAGTCTATGGGTCCCGCGGGCACGGTCGCGACTGCACGGCCAGCAAATTAAAGGGGACGTAAGCATACGCCCATTTGCCTAGCCGTGCCATTCTGTCGACGTATAAGTGTGTGCGGTGGTCAGCAAGCGGTTAAAAAAAGGTCCTTGTAATATATTAAAAAAAAGCATGGACTGCAATGGTGACAGGTGTAAATTTCTGCATAATATAAAAGCATATACTTACCACAGGCTTACTCATGCTGGGGTTTAAATCTTGTAGCTTTTTCGGCTCTGCTTCTCCATCTAAGAAGGACAAAAGAAAGAAACACAAAAATATATTTTAACCACATGCGTGCACAATATGCCTTCTGGCCAAGATTGTTTTGGGACTTTATTTTTATCTTTGGCTTTTAGGAAACCGCCAACTGGTAATGTTTTAACAGTCAGTGTATGGGTAAAAAGCACAGATGTAACTCTCTAGTCAACGTAATTTGCATAATCTTCAGATGAACAGGAGAGATGCAACAGTAAGTATTGCTCAACATGACTAATAACTCATCCTGAAAATCTCATTCCACACTTCCTTATGGGCCTCCACGAAGGCTGTGACAATGTCCTGTTCAACATCCTGGATTAGTGTTGCCAAGTGCTGTGCAATCACACTGAGGTACATAAGAGTTCATTTACCAGGAAAAATTGTGTAACAGATACAAACAAAATAGGTTTATATGAAGCTCTAAGACTAGGGCAGGTGGATATACATTAGACCAGTGTTTCTCAACTCCAGTCCTCAAGACGCCCCAACAGGTCAAGTTTTCAGGATTTCCCTGAGATCAAACGGCTGTGGTAATTACTAAGGCAGTGAAACTGATCAAATCACCTGTGCAAAATAATGGAAAGCCTGAAAACCTGACCTGTTGGGGCGCCTTGAGGACTGGAGATGAGAAAC
Organism: Rana kukunoris; assembly: GCA_029574335.1. Lineage (NCBI taxonomy): Eukaryota > Metazoa > Chordata > Amphibia > Anura > Ranidae > Rana > Rana kukunoris. The sequence continues at coordinate 69,950,494 of CM056057.1, read as the reverse complement.
ACTGCATTAGACTAATGACATACCTCTAGTAAAATTATTGTAATATATATATTTTTTCTTGATAAAGTATCAACAGTTAGAACCCACGTCAGGTATCTTTCACTGTATCCCATTGGAGAGACTTCACTGGCCAGAAAGTTGAGGCTGATCTCCCCCAACAAGAGCACAAGCCACACAGACAAAAAAAAAATTACAGGAGTTATAACCATTTCCTACCGTGGAACACTTATTCCCAACCATCACACAAAGTTCACCTTTAGTAGCTAAGAATCAAAAAAGAGCTTCACTGTTCTCTGGTTACCATATCTCAATTTACTTCTTTCTGTAACCCGGAATTGGAGACAACGTATGAAATAAATATATTAATTATGGGGGTCTATGAAGTGTGAATCACTTGCAGACTAAAGCCTCGTACACACGAGCGGATAATCCGATGGGAATTGTGTGATGTCAGGCTGTTGTCGGAAAATCCGACTGTTTGTACACGCCATTGGACAATTGCTGTCGGATTTTCCATAGACAAATACTTTAAAATTGTCCGCCAACAAATTTGTGTGGTTGGATTATCCGATCCGATCCTTCGGACAAAACTCCAAAGTAAAAACACGCATGCTCAGAAGCAATGTTCACCATAACACAACATTAGCAGAAGTTGCCCAAAGGGTGGTGCTAAAGAGCCCAAAAAAAATGTTTTGTGCTTGTTGGCCAATAGGCGTGTTCGCACACTCCATGCGCAGAGCCCGCCAGGAAGTTGTCACTGTGCTAATCACAGGCAGTGAGACATTGTCCCGATGCAGAGATCGGGAAAGGTCTCACTGCCTGTGATTAGCGCAGTGCCGACTTCCTGGCGGGCTCTGCGCGTGGAGTGTGCGAACACGCCAGAGCTCATCCCTATTGGCAGACAATTCTTTGCCGTTTGTACGCAATACAAGTTCACAGCTAACAACCTTTGGACAAAAGTCCTACGCTTTGTCCGATGAAAATTCAATCATGTCTACGTGGCTTAAGAATCTCATTTGTTGAAGACTAGCAGCCACATATTTGCATCCAAGTTGCCAACTCCACTCATATTCCTTGGTCATTGGGCCAGCCTCTGTTGGCTTCATAATATACACAGAGGAAGAACACTGTAGGTTTCCGGAAGGGGATTGTAAGTAGCCAGTAGGCTTTTCAACCTTCTGGCAATCATTTGTGGATAAAAGGTAAGTGTTAAGCGTCAATGGCAACCAGAACAATGACAGAATTCCTCTAAATGTGAAGATTATCGCACATTGCAGTCCTATTACATAACAGAGTATAGACATAAAATAATGTAGAAGTTCCCAATTTTATGCTTGGCAGACCTTTTACACATCACAAATGTGCTATAAAACATACCTGTGCTGTCATTCTCTGCTGGAGGACTGCTTCGTGTTCGTATAGCTTGCTTTAGTTTAATGGGTCCCCCTGTAAGGTGCTGTCCTTTAGAGTATCCATTCTGCATATGTGAGTTGGTAGCAATGTGTGCTTTGTGCGGAGAGGAGGGTGGACTGTGCAGTTTACTGTTATTGTGGGAGCTAATCTGTCGCTCTTTTAACCTTTTAATTTTCATGCTTCTCTCATCCCTTGGAGGAAAATTCATTCTACCATGTGACCGAGGTTCTGTAAGTGAAAAATAAATGAATGCATATTAAAAATCATGAAAAATGAAACGACACTCAAGAAATACAATTAGGATGATATTTTAAGAGTTGAATCAATGTACATTAGAGATTGGGGGGATGATTTAAGTAGGCTGAAGTTTTGACAGACAACAGCTCTAGTTACAGCTTTTATAAACCCATCTAATTTCTCTCCAACAATATAGATTTCCCCCAAGAATGCAGAAACTGCCTAACAGTTTGTGAACTACCGAATGCAAGCAGCTTGTGATCTCTTCCTCCAGGGTTTAGAGTGAACAGATCATTTTTGCTTAGTATTTTTGTTGCATCTACAGTTACAGTGCAAATGCAAACAAGCTGAATATGAACATACATAGTAAAGCCAAATCCCATACTACAGCAATCCCACCCATCATAGTGATGGACCAGAAGCAATGTACAAGAGGGGCAGGTAGGCCCTTTTTAGTACTGGGAAATGTTGACATGAATTCAGAAAAATATCTGAAGGGGTGAGCCTCACATATACAGTATATTGGGCATTTCCATCACAAGGGATCTGTGATGGGTAATAAACATTTAATATACAACAAAGGATTCACAGAGCACTACAGATCTATAGTGACCACAGCAGTAGCTCCGTGCCTTAGGGGTCACCCATGTCTGATGGAAACCTTGAACAGAGTAGTCCTATAGGCAATGAGTTCCTACTTTGATCCATTTTTGTGTGCAACTTTTACCTTGAGCTACAGCGCTCAATATATAATATTTATCCATATGCTTAGTTTTTAAAACATTTCTTTAGTTCAGCTGTTATGTGGAAAGATCCTATGCTTTTCCAAAGGTGGATGCGGGTTGAACTGTTATAGTTAGGATTGCGTGATTTCATCTTTCAGTGTGTTCTGTACATAGATAGAAGTGGTAGTAAACCCTGGAATGTTATTTTTTTTTTTTTACCTACAGGTAAGCTTATACCAAAGCTTACCTGTAGGTAAAACTAATATCTTTTATATTTTTACAAGCAGCAGCCGGTGACGGCACCAGCACATGCACTCAGAAGGAATGGCATACCCGTACCATTCCTTCAGAGCTGTGTGCCATATAAGTCCCCAGAACCAAGAACAGATAAAGATGGAAGCCACGGCAGCAGAGAGAGTGTGCGTTGCTGGAGGGCTTCATTTTAAGGCAAGTCTTTCATAATATGCTAGTATGCGGTGCATACTAGCACATTCATTATATTGTCACAGGGGAAAACTTTTTTTTAGAGAAAGTTTACTACCGCTTTAAACACATCCCACTGCTGAAAGTGTGCTGCCATTTAAAAAACCTGTCCTGTGTTCTGATACCGTAAATAAAATCTCATCTACAAGACCAAATTAAGCTTTCTGCACTGTTCCTCAAAAAAGTCCACTTAGCTTCTTTTCAACCATAGCAAAAAAAGGTAGTTAGGTGACTAAATACAAAAAAAAAAACATAGCAAACGATAAAGATGGAAAAACATTAAAAGCTAAAGTTACACTTTAGCAGAAAATGCTGAAGAAGAAACCCAACAATACATACCTTGTTCTTGGAAAATGTGCGGTGGGGGTGGGGGGTGCTGGTGTATAAACTGTGGTGGTAGCTCTCCTGTGTTTGCCACTTGTGAGAAGACATGATGTGGAGGATGAGGAAGAAGAGCAGGGTGGTGGTGCATAAAATGTGTCACGTGAGGTGGATGGGGGTGCAATGACGGGTGGAACTCTGTTGAATGTGGCAAGACCAACACCTTACGCACTCCATTTTCTTCCACAACCTGAAAATGTATAAAATTATATATTTTTTTATTACTATAAAAACAAAAATGAAGACGCAAAAGAGAATGTGTCATTTAATGAAATTAAGCACATACTTTTGGGTTGTTATTGCAGTATTTACCTGAATTACATTTTTATGTGACTTTTACATTTTTAAAATGTTTGCTCTTCTGTATTTGGGTTATTGCAAACACTCTAGACATTTTATACAGTTATTCTATTCAAGCCAATCTCCGACATGTTGAGAAATCATTAAAAGGCTGTACACTATCCTTAAATGGCCCGCAAAGTCTTATTCTTCAATGTATAAATAGTACAAATTACAGGTTCTTATTACAGAAACTACAGAGGAATAAAAACATGGCTCACAGAATCCATTGGAATCCAATTACCATTTCCAAAGAACAATTTTAGAAAGTTAAAGTGTATGCACAGTGGCTGCATTTGATGGGCACAGTGAGGCTGCAATTTAATTTTTTTCCGTTTGCGCCCCCCCCCCCCAAAATTTTTGAGCACCAGCCGCCACTGATATATGTGTGTGTTCGGATAGAGTAGGGAAGTGTCATTCGTCACTGACAGGAGTGCTTAGAACTATTAGCTTTTTTTATTAAGGTAAAACAAACGGTTTGCTCTAACTGCTTGTGTAACTGAGCTGGAGTCTGGCTTAAATTTCTTAGTGTATATAGATCTGCTAGTACATTTAACACTCCCCCATCTCCAGGCTGACAATGCTGCTGTCCAAAGGTAACCCAGAGTGCCTTCAGTGCCTACAGAAGGTGTGTTTCTGGCCAGATCACCAGGTAAAAACTGAGGGAAAAGCCTAAATAGGAAAACAAATGCAGCCACCACATCTAATGACTGGTGAAGTACAATATGTCTTGGGTTTAATACAGCTTTAAGCAACAGTCAGACTCTCAGAAGTGCAAACCTCAGATTAGGCTTAAAAAAATAAGCCTCAGACAAACCAACTAAATTACAAAGATTTTAAGGAATTATATTTTAAAGTGGATATAAACCCACCGATCGCCCTGTATAAACTAAAGACACAGTATTAAAGCGGAGGTCCATCCGAATATTATACAAATGCTATAGCTGCTGACTTTTAATAAATGGACACTTACCTGTCCAGGGTCTCTGCGATGTCGGCAGCCAAAGCCGATCAATCGTTCGTCTTTCAGCTGCCCCCGCCGCCATCCTCGGAGAGGAAATAAGGAAGTGAAGCGTTGCAGCTACATTGCCCCGTTCCCTACTGCGCATGCGCAAGAGGCATGACCCTTGCCTCACTGGTCCCTGCCATATCTTGGGACCAGTGTGTTTCCCAGAAGACAGGGAACGGGAAGGGGTACAACTCCCGCAGGAGTCTATTCCCGGAAGTGGGTGCAAATACCTGTAATATACAGGTATCTGCACCCCCTTCCCCCTGAAAGGTGGCAAATGTGACACCGGAGGGGGGGTTCCGAAAAGCAGAGGTTTACTTTTTGTGTGGACCTCCGCTTTAAGTAGTCCTTATGGTGGGTGGGTCTATTTGCTGGGGGCATCACATGACATCATATGACTCCCCCCCTCGCCAGGCAGCGTTAAAAGGCCGATGCCCATGCCTCGGACAATGACAAGTGCAGACGTATCAGTCCTTACTGCGTGCACAGCACAAGCAGAGTCTGCTCACACCGCCCATTCATTGTGCACATGTTACATCTACTTGGCCATCCATACAGTACCATCCAGTCAAAACTCAGGAAAGGCACAACATTACTTCAGCAAGCCAATTCATGTTGAGGTGTGGAGCAGTCAATCCTGGAAGAGCTTGAGAAGAAAGGAGGAGGAAAGTGAAGCTGGAATCAGACACACTACCTCTGCTTTCATGCTCGTGCATATGGGGAAATGCGGCAACACAAATTTCTGTGCGTCGGTATTTAGCCTAGTAAATAAAAAAAATAAAAAAGATTGCTGAAAGCTGGATTAACTTCCCGTGGCAAGGCTGGGCACAGATGGATTGACCGCCTCTGCTGTACCAGGTAGAAGTCTTCATTTAAAAAAAATATATATAAAAAAATTGGGGTTTACATTCACTAAGACAAACTGTTCAGATGACTGATAATCTATAAGCTCTATCTGGATGGACAGTTGACCAATAGGGAATAAGAGTATTTGCACTTGTTTTTTTGGCTTGTTATATAGCGATATGTAGGTACAATCTCTTTAAGAAGGCTTCAAATAAGAGCTTTCACCTTGTTTTGATGGGCAAACAAATGAAAGCAGATTTACCAAATTGCCATGGGTAAACTTTACTATTTCTGGTCCGGTTTCTAAAGACGAATCTTCTTCCCTTGAATCTTTGCTATTAATCTTAGCCTTGCTTTATATTTTGCTTGGCTTCAAAATTTTATCACAGCAATTTCCTCCCAGTCCAAAACAAGAATAACGGATGTGGTATGGCTATTTATGCCAAAATCTTGCTGAAATTGTCACTGAGGGACATAAAAGCAAATGATTCCATCGCTGACAGTCACATGGCTGTGGGAAACCCTTGACTTATGAAAGCTGACAATATCAGTTCACAGCCAATTATCAAAATCCACACACGTAGGAGACAATATACAATCACCGGGCACTTTATTAGGGTCACTTAATCAATTGCTTGGCAACACAAATTGCTAATCAGCCAATCACATGGCAGAAAATGCATTTAGGCATCTAGATGTGGGAAAGACAACTTGCTGAAGTTTAAACCAAGCTTTAGAATGGAGACGAAAAAGTATTGAAATTACTTTAAACATGTCATGTGCCAAACGGACTGGTCTCAGAATTTTGAAAACGACTGATCTCTTAGGATTTTCACGCACAACCATCTCTTCGGTTTACAGAGACTGCTCAATTTTTTTTTTAAATATCCAGTAAAGGGTAGTTGTGTAGACAAAAATGCCTTGCTGATGTCATAGGAGAATGGGCAGACTGGGTTGAGATTACAAAAAGACAACAGTAACTAGAAAAAAAAAAAAAAAAAAAAAACACAAACACTCAACCAACTTGGTTAAACCTAAGTTATGCAGAATACCATCTCTGAAGGCACAACACGTTGAACCTTGAAGCAGATGGGCCGCAAAAGCAGAAGACCACACCGGATGTCACTGTCTGCCAAGAACAGAAACTTGAGGCTACAATTCGCACAGGCTAACCAAAATTGGACAATAGAAGATTGGAAAAACATTGCCTGGTCTGAGGAGTTTTGATTTCAGCTGCAACATTCAGAATGTAGGGTCAGAATTTGGCATAAGCATGAAAGCATGGATCCATCCTGCCTTGTATCAATGGTTCAGGATGGTGGTGGTTGTGGTCTAATGGTGTAGGGGGATATTTTCTTGGCACACTTTAGGCCCCTTAGTACCAATTGAGCATCATTTGAAACACCACGGCCAACCTAAGTATTATTGCTTACCATGTCTATCCTTTTATGACTACAATGTACACATCTTCTGATGGCCATTTTCAGCAGGATAATGCACCATGTCACAAAGCTCCAATCATCTCACCACTCGTTTCTTGAACCCGACAATGAGTTCTCTGTACTCCAATGGCCCCCACAGTCACCAGATCTCAAGCCAATAGAGCATCTTTGGGAATGTGGTAAAATGGGAGATTCGCATCATGGATGTGCAGCCAACAAATCTGCAGCAACTGTGTGATGCTATCACGTCAACATGGACCAAAATCTCTGAGGAATGTTTCCAACACTTTGTTGAATCTATGCCACAAGAATTGAGGCAGTTCTGAATACTGGCAAGGTCTACCTAATAAAGTGGCCGATGAGTGTATACGAAAAGTGATAGTTACTATTCTGTGGATAATTTCTCTTAAATGGATTCCCTACACATTATAATAAATGCAAACTACAGAAGTGAAAGACTGCAGATTCTGATTCCATAAACCAGACTGGACTGGACTATGCATGTAGTATCAAGCAAGTGGCAATTAATAGTTGAAGGAAACCCTGGCAAGCGCAAGCCATTTAGAATGATAAAATATATGTAGGTTTTTTTTTACTGGCGAGTTAGGGAAACTAGAACAATGTTTAAAATCTTTAAACATATGCTTAAAAGGGCAGAAAAGAAAGACAATTCTGAAAACTGTAATTTTATTAGACCTGGTTAGAATATAAGATCTTCTCAACATGCATTAATCAGATTTATTTATTATTTCAGAAATTGTAAATTATATAAAATCTCCTTCCAAAAGGGAAATTGTGTACAGAGGTTGGGGAAGCAGGTTTCTCAGACCCCTGACTTTGAAATTAATGTTTACGATCCCCAGAGCGTTCAAGGACTGGCAAGGTTTGTTAAACTAAGAATTTCAGTTAGAATACGTAATATACAATAAAGAAAATTCATACCTGAGACACATAACCAGGAGGCACAAATATCGGAGGCATAGAACCATTTGGGGACATCATAGGAACATGTGCTGGACCTAAAGAGGGAAGAGAGAAGTACACAAAACAAGGCAAAAATAAAAGTGAGAGGTGGCAATACATTCCATACACACACTATATATATATTATATATATATATATATATACACACACACACACACACACACACACACACACACACACACACACACATTTTTTTGGGCGAAAACAAAAAAAATAAATAAAAATAAACTAACAAAACTTAAAGGCAAAAGAAGCAGTTTTTTTAAATTGATAAAATCTTAGGTTTAATTACACATGCTGCTTCCTGGATTTAATTGCCATCTGTGACCACATTGGAAAAATATCTCCTCCCTTTTTATCCTTTTGATACCAAGACAAGAATTAAAAATATCAGTCACCAGGACAGAAAACTTAAGTGTCCACACCATGCCAGGCAATCCCCGACCACCAATGTCACTTTTTCACTGGATATGTAATGTTTGTGGATTCTGAATCTTGACTAATCACCCTAAAAGCCTCACAAAAATCTCCTTTGTACAGCATTTATGAACCTGACAAAAGCTCTAAAGCTGGGTACACACTGTCCAAAACTCGACCAATCCAGTAGGACCAGGAAGACTTGCGTTTAGCATGTAAAGCAGTCTGTCCACAGAAGCAGGTCTAACAACTGGCTTTTGATAAAGGGACTAGCACTTGTAGCTGATGGCTGCAGGCGTTGATCAGTGTATTTTGGCTGGGAGGAGGGTGTCCCCCTGTCAAAATTCAATAGCACAGTGGGGAAGATCTCCACACCAACATCACTTGTGTTAGTACAGCGATCGGTCAGTTTTTTTTTTAAACCCTTTGGGTTGAACAAAAGAAAAGTTACTTGCAGTGTGTACTGGTCATCTTATGTCTCTTCTACAATAAAAAGATTGCCTACTCAAAAAGTATTTTTGTAAGTAACACCAAGTTCCACTAACTTTGTCCCTTTTGAAAGGGATGAAAATGTATTAAAAGTATTTTATAACCAAGAATGTTTACATGTTTTAGGCTTCATTTCCATGTACGTTTTTACAGCCACTTTTTTTTAGCCTATTTTACAGCTTAAAACGCCTGTCCATGTTTTTTTCCTTTTTTTTTTTTTGAGCTGGAGCTCAAAAACGCTGCGGTAGCATTTTTGAGCGTTTAACGTCTGGCGTTTTTACAGCTTGATTGCTGGAGCTTCAGAACGCACTGGTCCTGGATTTTTTTTGCAGCTTAAAAACGGCTCAGTCATCTACAGCTTAAAAACATCATGGTGGGCATGAGGCCATAGACTAACATGGAGAGACGTTTTTAAGCTGCAAAAAAAGCTCAGAAAAGTGGCTGTAAAAACGTCCATGGAAATGAAGCCTTATATGCTACAGAAATTCATAGGCTACCATTCCTTAAAAAGGATTTAAAAACAGCTATCAAAATAACATCTTATAGCCATCTGTTGTTTTTCAAGCCAGAATCAAACTTAATTGGTGGCTGTAGGGTAGTAAAGATGGCAGTTACTGCAGCACCAACACAATGGTATGCAAAAACATAATTTTAACCTAAAAAATGATTTTATATATATTATATATATATATATATATATATATATATATATATATATATATTGTTCTGGTGAACAACAAGGTACAAAGATCAATACTGCTCCATAATCTGAACTATAAACATTTCAGCCCTGGGCCCCTTTCACCCCGGCGGACCGATCAGACCACTCATTGTTCTCTATGGGCGGCAGTTGTCAGCGGACATGTGCCCGTTGTTACCCGCCGGCATTTAGCCTGATATGGTCCACTAAAAGCAGATGGGAATACATTCAACATCCGCTGGGCGGATCAGATGGCAATTGGATGTCTGTTTCCATCTGACCGCCCCATAGAGAACAGTGGACTATGCAGAGTGAACACAGACCTGTCATCCACCTGCTCAGCAGGGATCAGAGGAGAGATCCCCCCGCTGAGCGGGCGAATCAGCTTGGACTGATTCTGCCATGTGTAAAAGGGGCCCTAAAGTGTAACTGTGATGGTGGTAGTATGGCAGCTGACATGTGTAGAGGTTCAAGTTCCTAGAGATGCCATTGTGACTTGTCTTTATTACCTGGCGATGCCCTGACCTGAAACAAGCAGGCGAGATGAGTGTCCAGACATTAATAGCTGCATAGACGTTTCAGGCTAATAATCAAAGAATTGAAACGTCGGGTCTGTCACTTGTAACAAGAAATGATCAATGTTTCTGATTTTACAAATTCACTTTAAATAGCTTAGCCCAGGAACACTACAGAAAAGTAAGTTCTGATTTGCTCCTTTTTCGTTTTATGTACCTCATTGGCCTTATAAGTACAACTGCTTTCTAAAAAAAAAAAAAAAAAAAAAAAAAGTTTACAATGACGTCACAACAGCCCATATAAAATGTGAATTTAGGTTTGGGGAATCCCACCCATCTCTTGCCTGGAAATAATTTTATAGTAAATTTGATGTTTTGTACAAGCTTGGTTTTACGTTGAAAACCATTAGTGGTTAAGTGTCACCAAGTTTACATATAGAGCAGCACCAGGCAGAATACAAAATACATTGATCAGCAGCAGTCTCGGCATTCCAGGAAGCTGTACAGCAAGTTTTGTGGCGTGTCTATTTCTCATTCATTGTAGCAGTGAAAACCCCACATCTGCAGGGAGACAATATAACAATGTTTTCCTTACCTGGGATACACTGGATGTGACCATCTTCTGTGCGGATTGTAAAGGTTTCCCCCGGGTTGACTTGTACCACAATTACCTGCAAACACAAAGGCTGTTTGGAAGAGCTCGTGTTACATCAGAACAAAATCAACTATTTTCTGCAGATTTACAGGCATCAGAATTTGCAGATGGATTACAGGTAACAGAAAACTAATGGCTGCCAAGACCTCCAGTCCTTTTACATCTCGACAATAGATTGATTGCCTTGACTAGCACAATTTTATTAATAGGCACCTGGCCTTCTGCAACACCCTGCTTTAGGGATGAACATACAGTTTGTGCAGCTACACTGGGGTCCTAAAGAACAAAGCAAGTTTATTCAGGGGACCCTGCAGTTGTCATCAGCAGATATGGGAAAGAAAGTATCTATAAACTTAGGCTAAACCCCAACCAACTAGTGCCGACCACATCAGGAAAACAAAAGGAATACCAGTGGTTTTGGAAAAGACAGAGGATGCAGATGAGTTGTTAATGGTAAAATGTGCTGTACATCAGAGGAAAATTGGCAATTGTGAGTACCTGCAAGATTGCAGCTCTTGCATCAGCTATAACTTTATGACCATTCAACTATTCAACCGCCTTGACCCATTGAGGCATGGACTCCACTAGAGGTCTAGAAAGTTAGGGTTGTCCTGATACCACGTTTTTAAAAACCCTGGCATCTCACCTTTGAGACAAAGGGACCGAGGATAGAGATTCCCAAGTCCCTTTCTCAGCAGCCTCAGTTGCACTGAAGAGGAATGGACAGGAGACAGCAGCTCTTCTCCATTTAAAAAATGAAGCATTGTAAACACAGTTTACGATGCTCAATTATGAATGGATAAAGATTCAGAAAAAGGAAGGAGCTGGTAAAAGATTTACTGGCTCCTTCCTCTGCTCTCCACCCTGAAAGATCTGGGAGGGGGACCGGAGGCGCACGCGGAGGGGGAACGGAGGATGACAGGACAACGACAGGGTGGGGACCGGAGGAGCACAGAGGGGAGCTGGAGGAGGATACAGGGGACACTCAGGAATGACTGGTGCAGCGGTGGGTGAAGTTATAATCACCAATCTCCCTGTGTGGCTTTCAATAAAGCAGCCGAAAGCCACAGAGGCAGGAGGAGCAGAGTCTGACAGATGCTTTATTGAAAGCCACACAGGAAGATCAGTGATTATAACGTCCCTCGCCACAGCACTGATCATCCCTGAGTGTCCAGTTATCGGACTAGGCACTGAAAGCATTTAAAGGAGTACAAGTGCGCCTGTAAATGCTCAGTATCGGCGTTGATACCAATACTAGTATCGGTATCAGTGCAACCCTATCTAAAAAGGTATGCTGTGTTCCCTGCCACCAACTGGTCATTGATACTTTGAAACCTGTAAAATGCAAGATGTGGCCTTCATGGATCAGACTTGTTTTTAGACACATCCATATGCAGGCCAAGTCAACACCTTAAACCATTCTTGAGCCATTTTTGCAGGTTGGCATTATCCTGCTGAAAGAATCCACTGCCATCAGTGAATGTTTCCATTAAGGAGTGGACTTTGTCAATGTTTGGGTAGGTGGTACAAGGCAAAAAACATCCACATTAACGACAGGATCCAAGGTTTCCCAAAATAACATTGCCCAGAGCATTACAATGCCTTTGCGGGCTTGCCTTCTTTCAATATTGCACATCGGTTGCTATTCCTTCCCCGGAGAAGTGACGCAAACGCACCGGCTATCCACAATTATGTAAAAGAAAACATGTTTCATCAGAACAGGCCACCTTCCTCCAAAGTCAAGTTCTGATGCTCATGTACTCATTGTAGGTGCTTCTGGATGTAGACACATGTCAGCATGGGCACCCTAAATGGTCTGTGGCTATGCAGCCCCATAAACAGCAACTTATGGTGTCCATTTTTCTGCTTTCAACGTATCAACTTGTGGGACATGTTTGCTGCCTAATATTTTCCACTGACTTTAAGATGCAATTATCACTAGATAATCAATGTTATTCTATGAACATGTCAATGGTCAAGTTATGGCTGATTTGTGTTCACACACACACAGTATATATTTTAGGCTTTTGTTAGTAGTAGCAGCATTATAATCCTTCATGTCTGATGCCAAATCAGTTTCTACAGATTCGCCCTGTTTACCATTAATGAAAGTAAAAGAAAATCCCAAATTCTGGGTTAACACCAGGACAGGAATGGAGGGGGATATCATCCAATGGGGACACGAGTTCTGGTGATCGCGAGGGATTTACCCTCTCTTGGCAAAGGAAGTGAGAGAAGATCTCCTTTATATAACAAAGAGAGAGAGAGATGGCAAAAAAACTGACAAGGCTATAACCCTCCCTAACTCTATCCAAAAAAAAAAATTAAATAAAAATGAAAGATTGGCCTTTAGCTACACTTTACATCTAGTGAAGGAAGGAGGGTCAGTGTGAAGTGAATAGATCCTAGTCCAACAGGGAAGCTAGCTGTGAGCCCAGCAAAATAAAGCAAGTCAAAGAGATGAACATTACAATTTGCCCACAAAATATGTGCAGGTAGGCATAATATTTTCAGGTAATTAATTTAGGTAAAATATCTTCTGACAGAGAAATAAGGGAGACACTTGGTTCTACGTATACCAAGATAAAATCCCAGTTTCTCCCATCATGGCAAAGGCTCTCCAGTTGCACATCCCCACCAGGGTTCTCTACTTCATACTCTGGGCTACAACAAAATAGCCATCAAGAAACCCAATAAGGGTTTTAACCCTTCAGAACCCCTTCCACAAACAAAGAAAAAAAGACGCACTTAAAGAAAATACAAGATCAGATAGATTCAATCAACTAAAGCAAAAGGTATGCAACAAGACTGATATCTTGAAATGTAGCCGTCAACCCAACCTAAATGTAGCATGTGCTTAAGATAAATGTTTATGTGAAAAAAAAAAGGGGGGCCGTTAAAGGATAAGTTCACCTCTTATAACATGTTACACCCATAGTAAGGGTGTAACATGTTATGGAAGGACTGCCCCCCACTCCCCCACTGTGACAGCTAGCTTGGAGGCCTCCTCCCCCGGCTAGCTGTCAGAATACAAAAAAATAAAAATATGGCTACACCCACCCGGCCGCGTCACTCATTTTACAGTCCTAATGAATGGGAAAACATCAAGACCCCGACAGCCTTAGTGGCTTTTGGCTTGTAGTTCTCAATGAACCACTATGATGCCCTGTGCACTGTGGTAGTTCATTGATGCTTCCCAGTAGCGAGGTACAAGTAAGCAGATGTGCCGAAATTTCTGCAGTGATGCTTTACAGGCTCCTGCAACAAAAAACAACTGTTTTTTGTTTTACTTGCAAAAAAAGTGATTTTTTTTTTTTGTCAAAAAGATAAACTTATCCTTTAAAGGGCATTGTCATCTTACCCGCACTTTGTGTTTTTTACCTGCATAAGATGTGTCTTGCTCATGTGGTTTCATGGTGCCATTTGATGTCCTGTACACACAGCCTATAGTACAGGAAATCATCACGTTCCTTTGTCCGATGTTTCATGGCACTGCACAGGTTAATGCATGACCTCTGTCTATATTCTAAGAACTGACACTTATCTTTGACTATGTTGTTTGCAATTAGGGGCAAGCTAGGTGAACGAATACATGGACAGAGAAGAATAGATGAGCAATTACATCACAAACTGCAGCCAGAACATGCAAACCTACCATTGCTAGGCAAGGCAAACAACAGGGCATACAACTACACTAAAACCTAGTTAAAAATAACAAACTTAATGGAAGGTTCTACTAGTAACTAAATATAGAGATTCTTTTTCAGCCTAGCCCCAGACTGAATCTTTGAACAAGGTGTTCCACAAAAACATTAAAGAGTACAGTTAGTTTATTATTAGAAATCGTGTTTAATAAATTCACTTAGTTAAAAATCAGGCCGCTTTTCATTTGCCATTCATCCAAATAGTTCTAAAAGGTTCATAAACGATTTCAACTGCAGCTTTTTCAGAAAAAGGTCAAGAGCGGCAGCCTACACATTTCTTGCCGTGCAGGTTTTCTTTTGATGGGCGAGCCTGTTGGGTTATGTTACATGTCAGGGCACTAGATTCCAGAATTGACCGCCAGTTCACTACATAAAACGGTTTCCTCTATTGTTTTGTTAAAAGTGCTGAGACAATGCAGGCTAATATAACAGCCATACTAGACATTTATTAAGAAAATGCATACACGACAGGAAGAAAAAATGTACACATATTAATAGGTTTCCAGTTTCAGTAAAGCACTAAAATTAGTAATATTCCCTTAAAGGGGTTGTAAAGGTTAATTTTCTAAATTGGTTCCTTTAAGCTAGTGCATTGTTGGTTCACTAACCCTTTCCTTCGATTTCCCTTCTAAATGTTTTTCTTATTTGTTTTCTTTGTCTGAATTTCTCACTTCCCGTTCCTCCTCCGTAAGCTTTTCTGACTGACTAACCCCCAGCTGGATGATGGGGGCAAGCTTACTGAGGAGAAACAGGAAGTGAGAAATTCAGACAAAGAAAAAAATAATTTAGAAGGGAAATCGAAGGAAAAGGTAAGTGAACCAACAATGCACTAGCTTAAAGGAACCCATTTAGAAAATAAAAAACAAACCTTTACAACCCCTTTAACCTAAAAGGGAAGACTTAGTACTGTGCATTTACTTTAAAGCCCAATTTTCAAGCCACCTAATACAATGTAAGCTGTGCACCAATCAAAGGAAGCTTACCTAATCTGCATTTCATCGTAACGAGCTGCCAGCAGTCACCATTTGGCAGTCACCATTTGGCTGACAATTTTCTACCCAACGTCTTCAATTTTTCAATCAAATTTTACTAAACTGGACAGTGCCAACAATCGTGCATGGCCAGCTTTACATCTTCCTAGTCATCTATTGTTCCATATCCCTACTTGTTATGCTTTGTGACTACATTTAAATAAAAAAAATATCCCTTATAAGGGGGCTGGGCACGCACTGCAAGAGTTAAATTGCTCCTTTATGTCACACCTATAAAATGCACCAGACACCAAAGTGAGAGCTTCAACAGGGGCATCCGGCAATTAGCTGCAGGTGGCAAACCGATGGAAAGCAACGAGAGGCTGCTGGCTCCTGCAGCCAATTGCGACCACTTGCATGTTCTTGCTAATTGCAGAGATTATGTGCGAGTGATCAGCCCTGGACGCAGACTGCCTGACGGCGATTACATGCAAGTGGCCACGATTAGTTGCAGGAGCCAGCTGCCTCCCATTGCTTTCAATGGGGTTGCCTCCTACAGCTTATCGGCAGGAAGCTCCACTGGCGGTTCTCGCATGTTATCAGTTTCAGGTACATTCGCAGGTGTAAATGCACCCTAACAGGAAATCTTCCACTTCTCGCTTATGTCTAGAGGAACAATACTGATGCATTCACACCTATAAATGCTCCCAACACCCAATGTGAGAAGTTCCCTGATTAGTTATGGGAGGCAACTAAGAGAGGCTGCTGGCTCTATATGCACCAAACACAATGCAATGTGATTAGTTGCAGGAGGCAATCCCACTGAAAGCAATGAGAGGATGCAGGCTCCTGCTGCTAATTACAGCCATTCACAGGTAATCATCCATGCTGTGATCACATGTGATTGATCAGCCCTGGACCCAGACTGTCTGCAAGCGATTACATGCGATAGGCCTCATTGCTTTTAAATGTGGCTGCCTCCCGCAGCTAATTGCCAAGTAGCCCCACTGGGGTTTCTCGCATGCAATCAGTTTTGGGTGCATTCGCAGGTGTGAATGCACTCCAACATAAAATATACTTACCCAATGCCCCCAACTTCTCACCGCTTCTGCACACCCATACTCTATGGCGTAATAAAGACTACAGCAGGGTCCACCGCCCTGCTCTGGAGGTTAGGACACCAAGGGACAGTCCACCACCGGATCTTGGGGAAGCGCTGTCTGCTGGGTGAGCAGAGGAACAGATAAGCAGAAATGTTTCTCTGCTTCCCTGGACAAACCATGCAATTTGGGACACAGGGTTGGGTTTTAAATATCTTTATTGTCTTAGTAAAAAATCCGCAGCATGCAGTACTCTTCCGCAGGTTACTGAAGACTTGGCTTTTCACACAAGCCTTCCCTGCGTAGCCTCTCTCTTCCATCCTTTCTGCCACTCTGTGCTGCTTCTGGTTCCTGGGTCCTCTTTTTCCAGGAACTCTGCTATGCACGTCGGGGCCCTTTGGGGTAAGACCATGCTATATTAAGATACCTCTCAACTCAACACAAAATGGGAGGAAAAAGGGGGAAGGACCCAGAGAGTTTAGAATCTACATTCGTACAATCCAAGGAGAGTGCCAAAGGTCTTGGACGTTTGTTTTTGGCGATCTCATTGGATCATATGTATTTTAAATTCTGTCACTGGGCGCACTAGGTCAAACTCTAGTGCATATTAGACTACATATGCATAAATCTGATGAGAAAATGAAGAAAAAAAATCTTATCTACCAAATGGATCTTGTGCCTTTAAAACAGGAGATGAGTAAAAACAGTACTTTTACTTTGCACAGCTGCTGCTTTCCGAGTGTGGCCATCCTGTCACTGGCGGGTATTTCAGAGAAATGCTCAAAAATTAGAAGCTTATTTCAGCTGCAATATTGCGCAACTGAAGGCTTTAAAAACAAGAAAACATCTGTTTCACAGTTGCAGAGAGGTAATTTGTCCATTCAGGCTGCCAATGTGAAGTTTATTTGCGTGGAAATTCATTTCAGACTTGCTAGTACAATCAGCAGTCCCAGTATTATAAATTGTGACGAGGAAGAATGGAAGAGGAGAGTTATAAATTCCAGCCATGTTACAGGGAGATTTATGGCATTGTTCCTGGCTGCCGCTACCCACTTGTAATTAGCAGCGTGAAGTCATGGAAAATCGGGAGAAAGCCAATACAAGCAGTGTGAAAGTGCTGTTTAGTCTCCAGCTATGTATGGGTGCCACATTACACTGTGTTGGGTAAGCTGACTCACCCTGTTTTAGCGATGCCAACTAAAATTTTTAAGGAAAGGTACACAAAAGAAAAAAGAAAGGTGCTCATTTCTTGCTAGACATGCTGCTCTGATCCTCATATCACTAGATAAAATGAAGTCGTCTCTGCCTGCCAGATGCATTACCAGTGCTTGCAGACTGCAGAGAATACATTATTTCCAATAAAAAACACGCAAGACTGGCACTTAAAGTGGAGGTAAAGGCAAAACCTAATCACTCAAAACCTACTCTCAGCCACATTCTAAGTATAATTATCTAGCCCCGTAAAGAAAAAAAAAAGAAAAATCTAAGAAAAATCGCTATACTGTACTTACCGATTCTGCAGCCACTCCGGTTCGGTCTCCAGCAGTGTCCTCCGTGTGCAAGAGAAAGCCGGGAACGGCTGGGATGCGATGTCACTCAGAGGTACTATGGGGCTTATGTCGTCGGCTGCCTTTCCTAAACATTGAAGCTGCTGCTGACAGCTCAGTCTGAGACTAAACTGGAACGGCTGCAGAAAGGACAGATGGATTAGGCTCCTGAGAGTTGATTTAGAGTGCTTTCACACTGAAAGCGCCTGGGCTTTGGCGGTAAAGCGATGCCATTTTTGAAAGCGCTTTACCGTCGTTTTTGCAGCACTTTTCGGACGCTAGCGGGCTGCTTTTAACCCCCGCTAGCAGGCGAAAAGGGGTAAAAGTGCCCGCAGAGCACCACTGCCCACTGATTTCACTGGGCTGTGGCTCCTTAGGAGCAGTGTATTCATTACTCCTAAAGTGCTGCAAAGAAGCTGCTGGCAGGACTTTTTTTGACGTCCTGCCAGCGCAGCATCCCAGTCTGAAAGCATTCGAGCTTTCACACTGGGATTGCAGGTGAGGCTTTTTTCAGGCGCTTTACAGGTGCCATTTTTAGCGTTAATCTCCTAAAAAAATAACTGCCTCCAGTGTGAAAGGGGTCTTGGTTAGGTTTTGCCTTTACTTTCATTTTAAGCCCGCCATCGATTTTTTTATTATTATTATTATTCAGCCAGGGAGCTTAAAGAAAAAGACCATACAGATTCCTCTATCCTGGATGGAGGCATGCCCCTCAGTGGAACACAATATTCCGACAGCAGCTTGTTCAACTGACTTGTTAAACCGTACGCACACAGATGAAAAATTTGGCTGGGCCCTACTGAACTGGTATGTAATGGCAGGTGTAAACAGACTTGTTTCTGTTTACACCTGCCTCCCTCCAATCCGACCCCCTCCAAACCGACCCCCTCCAATCAAAATATGGAAGGGGGATCTGTCCATAGAGCAGAGCGGGTTGCGTTGTCTCTGCGTAAATGGAGCAGAACAGGCCTGTCTCATCTACCCCTCTGCTAAAAGCAGATTTTACCCCACGTGAACGGGCCTTATTGTAATGAAACACTTAAAACAGGAGGTTATATTCTTGGTATGGTTCATACTTCCTATAAAAATTACAGAAATGTGAGTAAGAAAATACAGCACTAAATTGTACCGTCTATACTTTAAGTATATAAAAGATTGTTTGTGCTATGCATGACGGACCATGTCAGACAAACTCATAAGAAACCACAACATAGCTGGTAATTCTGCCACCTGAGCTTGGTGTCTGACCTCTGCATTCACTTCAGTATCACAATTCTTAGAAGTGCTCTAAACCAAAACCACTTAAGGCTTGTGAATGCTACTGATGGTTGTGCTACAGTGACTATGAGAAAACTAAATGCCACTAACCAATGAAGTGAAAGGAAGTGATAATGGTTCATAAAGTACTAGTCCAACTTCAACTGGAACAACATGGTTTGATCCCATCTTGACCTCAGAAAACTGCTTCAAGTGTGACAGCATATGACTCGAGCACAGATCACAAGAACAAAAAAAAAATATGTTTGAACCCCATTCTAACCCTATTCGGCTAATGTATCTCAAAATAAAAGATTTACCCAATACTGGCTAATTTGTATATACACCTTTTACAACCATGTTGTCCAATTTATGGTCACACACACACTATATATATATATTATATATATATATATATATATATATATATATATATATATATATATATATACATACACACACACACACACACACACACATACACACCATTAAGCACTTCCCGTCCTTAGATGGTACCCGCACGTACTAGGTAACAAATAATGGACTGCAGCCATGATCTTGGTATCAATATTTTCAGCCGGCAATGGGGTTTACTGTATAAGTCAGTGTTTTTCAACTTCAGTCCTCAAGGCACACCAACAGGTCAAGTTTTCAGGATTTCCCTCAGATGAAATGGCTGTGGTAATTACTAAGGCAGTGAAACTGATCAAATCACCTGTGCAAAATAATGGAAAGCCTAAAAACATGACCTGTTGGTGTGCCTTGAGGACTGGAGTTGAAAAATACTGGTATAAGTGACCAGGCGTCCCCTTTTCCTCCATATGAAGCTGGAAGCAATGTGTATTTTAGTTGTTTATTAGCCATAATTGGCTAGGCAAGCATCTGATCAAACCGATCTCGAGTTCAGATACTTTTGAGGGCAGAGGAGAGAATACCACTGATCTCTCAATAAAAGAGTACCTGTCACTGCCCATGCTATCACAAGGGATGTTGTTCATCCCTTATGATTGCAATAAAATAAAAAATAGTAAAAAAAAAGATTAAAAGAATATTAAAATGCAAACATAAAAACGTAAAGTGTCACTTGTGTTAAAATAAATAAATAACATTTGTGAATGGATTTGTGTCTGTAAACAAATGTATTCATACTAGTCACCCTTGTCCTTGTTTCACTTGCCAACATTCACATGAATGGCTTTGTTTACCTTCCAACCCATTCATGTCATGAATGAGTCTGGGAAATTCTGCAATGAATATTGTAGGTTGGTTTTCAGAGGTTGCTGGAAGTCAGGGAAGGAGCAAGAGCAACCTGACTGGGGAAAAATATGGTCGGGAGAAGAGCGCATTGGTTGGAAGTGGGGGAGAAGTATGGGAGGGGAAAAGGCCAGTAACAGAGTGAATAAAATCTCCCACACACAGGCACATCAAGCTCCCTCAGATTAATGGAAGATACAAATTTAATTGATCCAGATCAATTGTATTTAATCGTTTTACCAACTGCAGATTCTAGACTGAGTGGATGAGACAACCTCAGCAGAGACTACTAGACCAAAGCCTTAGATTTACAGAGCAGCCATTATGGAATCTTCAAAGAAGCTTGTTATTGTGAACTATGCTGCAGCAGCCATCAGAGTTTACCCAAAAACAAAAAAAAAAAAACACTCTGATGGACCTATTTCTAATAGTTTTATAATAGCTCTCATAAGCTCTTGAAATATTCAGACCACTAAAAGTCCAACTTCTGCTATACATTTTCTGATCCTAGATCCAACTATAGAGCTGCATGTTAGAGGACAAAAGGTGCGCCTCCTTTACCTGTTGAGTGCTGTCACCGTTCACCATGTGTGGTACGAGTGGTACATCATTCAGTAAAGTTGTGGCTTCCAATGGAGGAGGCTGGTCGGCCATCATGGTTGAAATAATCATTCATCGACAGATGTTTGCATCCACCACCTGCAAACAAAAAAATAAAATGTCATGTTTACATTTTACAGTCAGCCATTTCCTACTCAGCTAGAACTGTTTACTTGCTTTAACATTTTATAAGGGATAACACAATGCAATACAAATGATTTCTGAAAACTCCCTTGCATTTCTAGGAGTGACAAACTTTTTTGATGCGGCATACAGTCTTGTAAGCTCAGTGTGTAACATAATAGCAAGTGCAGCCAGGTAGAAGGACTGCTAACGTCTACCTTTATGAACAATATATAAAAATTACACAGTGCAACTGGATTACATTGTACCCGTGTTTGGGGCATCATTAACTTTGCACCGACACCCACTGCAGATTGCAAGGGCATTGCGATTTAAAATGTGGCACTGGACACTTGGCACACGCGGGTTTCCCAAACCACGTTATAGCATGAACGGGCCCTAAAGATATACCTCAAGCAAATACATGGATGAAATGCATATATAAAAAGCAGTTCTACCCTTCAAAAAAAGTGTCTTTCTGTAAATCCAAACAAGACAGCTCTGCCACAATTCACAATCCTTTCTGGCAGTAGAACCTGGCCTTTCTCTTGTGCAGTTCTCTATTTACAGGCCTCCTCACTACCCCCACCCTGAGATTGGACAGTGAAAGGAGTAGCAGCAGACTGATGCGCTCATCTCACCGTCACTTTGTTCTTTCCTCCTATCAGAGACTGCTCCTTACACTGCAACTAACTGCTTTTCCATATTCCAGTCTTCCAGTGACCTACAAAATATACCAACTGTGTTAATTTGGGTATTGTGTACACCAGTGTTTCCCAACTCCATTCCTCAAGGCACACCAACAGGTTATGTTTTCAGGATTTCCATTATTTTGCACAGGTGATTCGATCAGTTGCGCTGCCTTAGTAATTACCACAGCTGTTTCAATTGAGGGAAATCCTGAAAACCATGACCTGTTGGTGTGCCTTGAGGACTGGAGTTGTGAAACACTGGTGTACACCATACAAGCTACAATATGATAACAATTACACAATTTTTACATACATATACAAAGCGATTTGAATGTTCTGAAACCCTGGCATCATAGGAGGCAGCCAAAAGCGGGTGGGTTGCATGACAGACCACTCCTAGCAATGACCACCGATGCTGGGTTGACAACATCCCCCTATCATCAGTGAATCGACGACCACTGATGAGGGGTCAACATAGCACTGGGTGTCAATGGAGAGGTTGGAAGGAGAGTGGCTACCAAAGCAATTCACTGAAGATAGGAAATTCAAAGCAGTACACAAGGCACGGCATACAAACTTACAATTTTGTGGTAAGGCTAGAGAGTTTAGCCTTAACCCAAACCTTCTACATCATTTTTAGAGAAAAATGTAATCCAGCTTTCTCATGAAAAAAAAAAGAAATGAGATAACAGGATACAGGAAATTTGTCATGCCATATTACATTTATTTGGCATTATTCCACAAGAATAAAACAAAAGAACACTGTGCTTCAGAGCAAGCTTACTGCAGTCATTTTCAAGTTTACATGCAATGAACTGATGCAGTAGAAGCCTACACAATACAATGTTTGAACTGAAAATATATGCAAAAGGATGTTGCAATCAGTGATTAAGTCAACATCAATACAGCGTTGAGACTGAATTAAAAAATGTCAACTTCCTTTCCATTGTCACGGCTGATACCGCCAGATTTCACGTGAATTGCATCATAAAGCCACATCACTTCCTTGACCAAACAGTTATATATTCACTGCTTTGCATAAAAGGTCAGTCACTTCTTTTGGCAGCCCAAAGATGTGTCATTTTTCATTAACTGGCGGGATGAAAGAAAAAAAAAAAAAAAACGACTTGATCCCACAACACACTAAACAGGGATCCTCAAACTACGGCCCTCCAGCTGTTGTAGAACTACACATCCCATGAGGCATTGTAACACACTGACATTCACAGACATGACCAGGCATGATGGGAATTGTAGTTCCTGAACAACTGGAGGGCCGTAGTTTGAAGACCCCTACACTAGCAGGTTAAATGCAAAAAAAATATATACTCAGATTCCTGCATCCACACAAATGTGGATGCAAGGAGCTCCCCCCCTGCTGTGCTATTGCAGAGTAACCTACTGATAGGCTTCTGTTGAACAAAAAGGGGTACAAACTAGGGTTGTCCTGATACCACTTTAAGACAAGTACCGATACTTTTTTCCTAGTACTCGCCGATACCAATTACCGATACTTTTTTTTTCAATGTCATGTGACAGTTTGACAGATGGGGACTGATAGGCGGCACTTGGGCACTGACTGGTGCTGATAAGCACTAATAGGTGGCACTGACCGGTGGCACTTATGTAAGACACCGATAAGTGGCACTTGTGGGCACTGACAGATGGCACAGATTGCACGACTAACTCTGCCCTCCCCCTCTCCAGCAAAACTCCGCCTACACTCTTCGTCCACAGACTCTGCCCACACTCCCCCACCCTCCCCAGCCACCTCCCACCCTCCCCAGCCACTGACTCCAAGCTAAGAGAAAATAAAAATATTGGGTGAAGCATCTGGAGCATTTGCAAGTACTCGCGCAAATACTCTGTATTGGTCCCAATACTAGTATCGGGACAACCCTAGTACAAACAGAAAAAAGTTGGGCTAGGTCCTGTTGAACCAATCAAATTTCAATATGTGAATACCCAGCTTAAAGCGGATCTCCACCCTAAAGTGAAGATCCGCTGATCCGAACACTCCCCCCCTCCGGTGTCACAATTGACACCTTTCAGGGGGGAGGGGGGTGCAGATAGACATGTATCTGCACCCACTTCCGGCCCAGCATTCACGGGCAAAAGACGGGCATTGCATCACATCCCGTCTCCCGCCCGTTGTGTGCTGGGAACACTCGGCTCCCAGCACACAGCTGGAGCCAATCGCGGGCGCAGCGCAGCTCGCGCATGCGCCGTAGGGAACCGGGCAGTGAAGCCGCAGCGCTTCACTTCCTGGTTCCCTCACCGTGGATGGAGGGGGGAGCAGCAGGGTGATGAGCGATCGCTCATCCTCTGCTGCGGACGGCGCTGGACTCCAGGACAGGTAAGTGTCCTAATATTAAAAGTCAGCAGCTGCAGTATTTGTTGCTGCTGGCTTTTAATATTTTGTTATTTGTGAACCATCCGCTTTAAGTCGGATATGAGACAAATGAACCTGTCAAAGGTGACACATACCATTAACAGGGTGGCGAAGAGACCATCAGACATTGCTCTCATTTCTTACATAAGAACACCAAGTTTATATTTAAAGAGCACAATTGTAACATTCTAGTTTTCTGCTTGGGAGGTTGATTTATCTATACCTACAGTTGCCAACCATTGTTTTGAAAAGTATATATACAGACTCATTAAAAAAAATGCTTCAGCCCAGCCCCCCCATGCACTTATACTATGGCCCTGCTGCAAAGGGTAGGGGGAAAGTAAACTCCCTACTCGACCACCCTGGCTATGCAGCACAAGCCGATCAGCAGGTCCCGCCCAATAATTTCTGGCTGGAACTCACTCACCGATCAGCTGAGCGAATGACAGAAAAGAGCCCTGTGTAAGTAAACCGTCTCATAAGTACAGCGACAGTGCAAACTTAGCACTGAATTAGTGTCACTGGTGATATCAGTGGCAGTTAGTCAGCCCCCCCTCCTGTGTCAGTATCATATTGCAGACTGCACTATCGCAGTCCCATTATAAGTCGATTGCCATTAGTACTATAAAAAAAAAAAAATGATATATACTATATATATATATATATATATATATATATATATATATATATATATACACACACACATATATACATATACACATATATATACACACACACAGGCTATAACTCACACAAAACAACCAATATATGGCCTAAATGTATGAAAATTTTCATTTGATATTTCTTTTCAATAGAATTTATTTTCAAACTTGGTCTTGTTTAGTTTATACTGCAAAAAATAAAAACCCAGGTGATCAAATACCATCAAAAAAAAGCTCTATTTGCATGAAAAAAAAAAAAAATATTTTGTTTGGATACAGTGCTGCAGGACTGCGCAATTACCAGTTAAAACGGCACAGTGCTGAATAGAAAAAAATTGTCCGGTCACGAAGGCGGTAAAACCTGGAGCTGAACTGGTTAATGTTTTTGAGTTATTACTAGTGTTAAGAAGGTAAAACACATTGGTTATGAGGCTATGCATGCTCCTATCACTCTACACAGCAGAAAATCTATAAAGCACAGACAAAGCCAAGAATTCCCAGGCAATGCTGCAATAGTGATCAATATTAGCCTCAAAGTACATCTCAAGAGTACTGACTTTTCAATGATAATCATTAATAAGCACTTTTAAAATAACTTCATGCATTGAACATGCTGTGCTTATTTGGTTTCTTCTTTTCAGACGCGCTAAACAAAGCCAGACACAAATCACGGAGGTACTGGGAAAATCCCGTCTTTGTTAACAGAGGAAAATAGCTCATATATTCAAATTGTTTAATCTAAAATCACCCTTTGTGAAAAACTAGACTAGTAACAAAGCATCTGCTGTCCCAATACCTACCTCGATGGTTTATATAAACTGAAGTTTCTGTCACGTTACTTTCAGATCAGAAACATCTGGAGGTCTTAGGAGCACAGTTGCCTGCGGCTTGCACAGAAACAACCACAAAGCTTAAAAAGGGGCATTTCAAGGTTTTCTAATCCAAATGAAAAGTGTGCCCAGCTTCTGACAACCTTGACAAATAAAATAAGGGTTCTACCTAGGTGAAGAACAGTCTTAATCTAAGCAACAAGAGGACCATTGCCTACTAAGATTTTTTCGTAAGACTAACTCCAAAAAAGTGCCCAAAAACCCAGAGTTCTAATACTTAAATTGAGCTTACACCTATAGGTAATGTAAATATCTCTTAAGTGTGTACTGTTTAGGAGACATTTACATTACATGCAGCCAGTGACAATGACAGTGAAAATGGAAACTGCAAGAGTGCTGGCATTGTGGTGCTGCAACAGCTGTTCTCCAGGCAAGTTTCACATAATGTGCTAGTATGCATACTAGCACATTATGGCTACCTTGCAGGAAGAAAAAAAACACATCCAGGCGTTTTTACAACCGATTTAAAAGTTCCCACAGTGTGCATTAGAAGCTGCATCAAATCAGAGCGTGCCTCATTTCCTGGCTTGCATCAGTCCAGCATTATCTAACTCTTTACTCTCCAGCCTTACTGTCTTTGCTCTGTCACCCATCTTTTAATGGATTTCAGTTCTTTCAAAGTATGGAGGCCAAGCATTACATGTAGATGTTCTGGAATGTGGTCTGCATGCAAATATATATATAGAACGACCACTCCTCCAGACTATCTACCCATCGTGACATGTAGATATTTACATAACTCCGTCTAAGAGCCAGCTCGCTCTTGGGACTGAAGGGTCCGGAGAAGTATCACAGCAGGGTGCTATATTTTTAGACACTATGCACAGAATTCTGTTGGCCCTCCCAACTAGCCATAAACTACCAGCATTGCATAGAGAAGCACAGATTCAGTGATGACATTGCTGGGTCTAAAAAAAAGTGTATATGATGAAAACAAAGGTTTTATTTAATGGTTTCATTAGCATGTTGATGAAGGGGGAAAGGAAGAACCTGAGAAGGAAAAAAAAACGCAAAAAGATTAAAGTAGAAGTCTAACCCAACACTAAAATCCCTGCATCTACAGACACCCACGAACACCAACCTATCTAGCCATGTAAATAAGAAATCAGTATACATACCTTTTTTGAAGCATATCTGACCCGATTCCACACTGAGCTGTCAGCTGCAGCTTCACTGTGAAGGCGGGTGCAGAGGACACAGCCGACAATGGAAGCTCCATAGAAAGTCTATGGATGACATCACTCCCCATTCATTTCAGAGCCATTGTCGGCTGTGTCCACTCCAGAATTTCCTCCATTGGAGATCAGATCGGCTTAAACAAAGTTATGTATATTGATTTCTTCTTTACAGGGCTAGATAGGTTAGTGTTATATCGTGAATGTCTGTAGAGGCAGGGATTTTAGTGTTTGGGTGGACTTACACTTTAAACTTCAACATCTGCTTAACAGTCCTTAGATCGGCTTGCAGACTTTTCTTTTTTCACTTTAAAAAACAAAAAAAAAAAGAACGATGGCGATCGGCACATCTTTTTCAGTCATACCCCTTCGACAGGCTTCTGTAGGACCAGGTGGCGTACACATGGCCAAATGTTGGCCAGTTTCTATTAAAACGGCTGATGTCGTCTGATAGTCAGCCTGTATGTACAGCCCTTTAAGATTTACATACTGTACACGTTAGGAAATATTGTTGGCCTCTTCTGTAAATGCTAGCAGCCTGTATTTGGACTTAATAGCCTCTGAGACACTGACCTCAAAGTGGCGTTGCACCCAAAAGTGAAACTTTCGCTTTAAGCGCTCTTTGCCCCTTACATGCCCCATTTGGCATGTCATTTTTTAGGGGGGGGGGGGGGAGCGTCGGTAGGAGTGGGACTTCCTGTCCTACTTCCACCTAGGGACCGCCTAGGCTACTTCTCCTCTGCCCCTAGACGGCCCCTCCCTCTAGGCGATCTCCTGGGACACACGACAGGTTCCAGGAGATCGCCCTGTCCATTCTGGGAGTGCATCGCGACTCACGCATGCGCAGTGCATCGCGACTCGCGCATGCGCAGTGCATCGCAACTCGCGCAGTGCATCGCAACTCGCGCATGCGCAGTGCATGTCCGGCCATGAAGCTGAAAGCCGTCGCGGCTGGGTGCCCAGAACGTGAATGGAGGTGCTGAGAAGAGGAGCGGGCCGCATCGCTGAACTATGGAACATGCAAGTGTCTGTATTAGTCAACAGCTATACTTTTTGTAGCTGACTTTTAATAAACATTAGAAGGCTGGAACTCCCCTTTAAGCATGCAAATCGAGAGGTCAGAAGAAAAAAAAATAAAAAAATCAGTGACCCAGGGAAGCCTATAGAGTAATACAACGCCCATGCAAGTAGTTTTAAAACATGCATTTAGCGATGGCAGCCTACACATTTTCTGTATACATTTCCATTTAATGCCAACATTGATCTGATGGAACTGACAATCATCAACTCTCAGAGGACATGTGCTTGCCTCCATGGTGAACTGAACATAGGTCACTACATAACGTGCAAGTTAATGCAGGCCAACAAATTGGCACAAAATACAGATAATGCTTTCTACTGTTTTTTTTTGTGCAGATGACAGATTAACTCTAAACGGGGTGCAGTCTTTGTTCTTGAATCTGACCGATTGACAAATGGTTCACAAAAGTTCTAAATGGAGTCTTTGTGAGTTACTCTGCAGTGGAATTTGCTCAAAGATGAAATCTCTCATATTTTCTTACACTTGCTTACTGGCACACTGTCAATCCCTAAAAAGCAAATTCATTGATTGCACAATGCTTAACAAAACCAGAGACTAATTAAATGTTACGGTGAATAATTAACCTCTCCCGCCAATTAAATCCTAAATAGTCCATTCAACATTCGACTATTTGTAAGTGTGTGAGCGGGTATTTTGTTTTAAGTGCAAACTTTTGCTGCAGAAAAATTAACAAAGTTGCCCAAAAAAAAAAGAAGATTAAAAACTAAGACAAAATGTTACAAAAAAGAAAAAAGGTAAAAAAAAAAAAAAAAAAAAAAAATTCAGCATTGCATTTTTAAACCATTTGCTCTCACAAACACTGTCCTCTGAATTCTCTTGTATTTAACAAATTTAAAAAGCATTACGCACATTTTTGGGATTAGTGCAGACAGGTATATGACCAGGAATTTAAAGAGCCAATAGGCGTGGGTGGGTGTGTGTGTGTGCGCGTGTGTATACACAGCAAAAATGCCAGTGGAAGTATACAGCTCCTATCTCATAGTTGGGACACGGTGTAAAATCTACATAAAAACAGAATGCAATGATTGGCAAATTTAATGAACCCATTTTTATTCATAGAAATAGAAAACATAAAATGTTTAAAAACTGAGAAAATGTGCCAGTTTAAGAAAACATGGTCATGTTGAAATGGATAGCAGCAACATGTCCCAAAATAGTTGGGACAGGGCTATATTTACCACAGTGTAGCATAGGAACACTTTTTTAAACATCTGGGTACAGAGGAGACCAGTTGTTGGGGTTTTGGGAGAGGAATGTTGTCCCGTCTTTGGCTGATAGGATAGAATTCCATTGGCTCACCAGTCCTGGATTGTCTTGGTCAAATATTTTGTTTCAAGATGCGCCCAATATTTGCAATTGGTGAAAGGTCTGGACTGCAGGCAGGCCAGTTAAGCACCTGGACTTTTCTACTATGAAGCCACACTGTGCTCATAGATGCTTTATGCAGTTTAGCATTGTCCTGCTGAGATATGCAATGCCATCACTGAAAAAGACATTGGAGTTTATTTACAAAATGCAAATCCACTTTGCACTACAAGTGCAACCTACAAGTGCAAAGTGCACTTGAAATTGCACTGGGAAATGCAGTTGCTGTAAATCTGAGGGATAGATCTGAAATGAGGGGAAGCTCTGCTGATTTTATCATCCAATCATGTGCAAACTAAAATGCTGTTTTTTATCTTCCTTGCATGTACCCCTCGATCTACAGCAAGTGCACTTTCAGTGCAATTTCAAGTACACTTTGCACTTGTAGTTTGCACTTGTGGTGTAAAGTGGTTTCTCCTTTCATAAATAACCCCCATTATCTGGATGGGAGCATATGCTGCTCTAAAACCTGAATATATAAATCGCTCAGCATTCATGGTGCATTTCCAGGTGTATAAGCTGCCGATTCGATACACATCAATGCACCCCCATGCCATCAGAAATGCAGGCTTCTGAACTCTTTAGTCTGGAGTAGAACTGAGTAATTTTGCCCCCCCAAAAAAAAAAACTTGATTCACATTGATTTTTTTCCTGATGGACACCGCACCGGTCCTAGGTTTTTAGGTGAGGCTGCGGCTTTGGCCTAGTCCGCCGCGATCCTGGAAAAAGTCAGTGGACTACGCCGAAGCCTCGTTTAAAAAATCCTGCCGCGATCCTGAGAAAAGGCCGCGAGCGGCGTCCGCCCCTTTTCCCAGGATCGCAGCGAACTGCGAGCAGTATTTTTCGGCTTAGTCCGCGTAGCGGAGCACCGGTACTAAAAAAAATGATTTGGTCAAAATCTGAATCGATTTGCCCTCGCAACTCGATTCAAATCGATTTTTTCCCCAGTCTGGAGGATGCGGAGTCAAAAGTCAAATTTTGATTTGTCTGACCACTTTCCAAAAGTCCATTAAAAATGAGCTTTGGTCCAAAAGGTGGTGGTGTTTCTGGGTCATGTCCAGATATGGTTGCTTTTTTGCATGATAGAGCTTGAATTAGCATTTTTGGAAAGTACGGCAAACTGTGTTCACAGCCATGCAGTGACGTCCATCACATTATGTCTGTTTGTAATGCAGTGCCATCTGAGGGTCCGAAGATCATGGGTGACCAATATTGCATTTTGGCCTTATCCCTTGTGTGCGATCTCTCGCGCAGAGATATCTACAGATTCACTGAATTCAAGGTCTTTGCAACTTTATGTTGAACATTATTTTTAAATGGTTTGACAATATTTAGACAGAGCTTTTCAATTAGCTGCACAATGTTCTTCCAGCTCTTCCTTGTTTGTACCACTTTACCAGTTATTTTTTGCCCTGTTCCAACTTTAAGGCCTCGTACACACGAGCGGACAGATTTGTTCAAATCTGTCCGTCCGACAGATTTGAACAAGTCTGTCTGCTGGGATTTTGGTTTGCTCGCGTGTACACACGAGCAAACCAAAATCCCCACCAGCAGACGGCGCGCTGACGTGTTGGTGACGTGGCGGTGACGTTGACGCCGCCACGTCACCGCACCAGGAAGTAAAACACTTCCGCGCATGCGCCGAATCCATTCGGCGGCGGTGCGGGACGACATGTCTGCTGGTAAGTGTACTAACCAGCAGACATGTCGGGCGGACAGATTCCCACCCGATAGATTTCAAAGCATGCTTTGAAATCTGTCGGGTGGACAAATCTGTCTGCTCGGCTGTACACACGATCGAATCTGTCTGCTGAAACGGTCCAGCGGACAGATTTGATCGTGTGTACGAGGCCTAAGACTGTTGCTGCCATCAATTTCAAACTGACCTTATTTTTTTCCTAAAACTGTACATTTTCTCAGTTTTAGGCATTTGATGCGTTTTCTATTTTGTATAGGGAATATGGATTTATAAAATTGGAAAGTCATTGCATTCTGTTTTTATGTAGCGTATACACAGCATTCCAAATTTTTCAGAAATTAGGGTTGTTCTTAGGGTTGTCCCGATACCACTTTTTTTAGGACCGAGTACAAGTACCGATACTTTTTACATGTGTCCCCAAATGCAGCCATGTCCCCCACATATGAAGCCATGTCCCTCCAGCCATGTCCCTCACATATGCAGCCATGTCCCTTCAGCCATGTCCCTCACATATGCAGCAATGTCTGTTCAGCCATGTCCCTCATATATGCAGCCATGTCCCTTCAGCCATGTCCCTCATATATGCAGCCATGTCCCTTCAGCCATGTCCCTCACATATGCAGCCATGTCCCTCTAGCCATGTCCCTCACATATGCAGCAATGTCCGTTCAGCCATGTCCCTCACATATGCAGCCATGTGCCTTCAGCCATGTCCCTCACATATGCAGCCATGTGCCTTTAGCCATGTCCCTCACATATGCAGCCATGTGCCTTCAGCCATGTCCCTCACATATGCAGCCATGTCCCTCGAGCCATGTCCCTCACATATGCAGCCATGTCCCTTCAGCCATGTCCCTCTAGCCATGTCCCTCACATATGCAGCCATGTCCCTCACATATGCAGCCATGTGCCTTCAGCCATGTCCCTCACATATGCAGCCATGTGCCTTCAGCCATGTCCCTCACATATGCAGCCATGTCCCTTCAGCCATGTCCCTCACATATGCAGCCATGTCCCTTCAGCCATGTCTCTCTAGCCATGTCCCTCACATATGCAGCAATGTCCGTTCAGCCATGTCCCTCACATATGCAGCAATGTCCGTTCAGCCATGTCCCTCTAGCCATGTCCCTCACATATGCAGCAATGTCCGTTCAGTCATGTCCCTCTAGCCATGTCCCTCACATATGCAGCAATGTCCGTTCAGCCATGTCCCTCTAGCCATGTCCCTCACATATGCAGCAATGTCCGTTCAGCCATGTCCCTCTAGCCATGTTCCTCACATATGCAGCCATGTCCCATGTCCCTTTAGCCATTTCCCCCATAGTCACATACCTTTGCCGCCGAAAGCCGCATGGAGAAA
This sequence comes from Rana kukunoris, assembly GCA_029574335.1. NCBI lineage: Eukaryota > Metazoa > Chordata > Amphibia > Anura > Ranidae > Rana > Rana kukunoris. The sequence continues at coordinate 69,917,966 of CM056057.1, read as the reverse complement.
ACCACAGGATTCATTTGAATAGCCAGCGCGTATAGACACTCCCCCTTGCTCGGGATTGGACAGATCACGATCACCGATCCAATCCCGAGCAAAGGGGGAGTGTCTATACGCGCGGAAACACTACAGCTACTCAAATGAATGCTGTGATGTTCCCGCACGGCGTTTAACCCCTTGCGGCGGCTTTCGATGCAGCGGCGCGATGCGGCGGCTTTTGATTCGGCGGCGCGATACGGTGGCAGCAGCGGGGTGGTTGAGTATTCTATTTAGGCATCGGGAGTACTCGTGCAAATACTCTGCATCGTTCCCGATACTAGCGGTATCGGGACAACCCTAGTTGTTATATTACGCCACATAATATCCCACAGTGGGTGTTCATTTGGCTGAAATGATCATGCATGAAGACTGGTTGCCCCTTAAGTCTATGGCTAGCACAAGGCAGAGCCACTTGTAATAGTCTGTACAGTAGTATTAATATATTTATATATCCCTCTCTATAAAACAAAACATGATGAGTTCTAACTTTTATCGTTGCCGTGTCCATATTGGGGCGATTCACTCCTACTGTCGTGATGACCACAAAGGCTGCAAGTGGGGAATAACCAAAATGTTGAAAGGTCACCAGAACAGGAATAGAGGGAAAATCTTCCGAAGGGACACAAATTTTTCCAAAAACTGACAAAAGGCGAATACCTTAAGCTGCCCAGAGATGGAACTGAAAATTGTCTGGTTGCAAGATCAACTTTTCTCGATCAGCGGGGGATTCCTCCAACCTCCTCACTTGTGAAGATGGGGGAATCCATTATTTTTTTTTGGCCTGCTGACTAAAACGAAAAAAAAAAAACACACCCATATGACCAGCTTTACTTTGGAGAACCTTCCTCTCTTTTTGTTGTGTCTACAAGATGGTAAGCAAAAATAAAAAAATAAATCCCTTGAATGGAACAGTTTAAACTATACGCTACTCTAGCCAAAATACAACAAAAATGCCCTTAGATATACTTTTACATGTTGCTGGTTTCCGGTATATAAAATAGAGTTAAAACCTGAATTTATAGGAAATGCCTTTGTAAAAACACCAGGGGGTTGCCACAGTTAGTAAAATGCTTTTCCTCAAATTGTAATTGGGACTTTTTCTCATTATGTGAACAGCAAATGTCCCCTAGCATTATTTGTAATCTCATTTACATGTAAAATGGGGTCAAATCATCAATTTTTGAGGTCTCAGATTATAAAATCGAGATTTTAGAATAGATATTTCTCATCTGGGTGGACACCAGTCTTGTTAAATCAAAAAATAAATGAATAATAATGGATCAGGAAATTAATGGACACTGACAAAAAAAAGGTAGCGCATGATAACGCACACACATAAATGCAAATGGTCTTAACCACTTGCTTACTGGGCACATATACCCCCCTCCTGCCCAGGTGAAATTTCAGCTTCCGCCACTGCGTCGCTTTAACTGACAATTGCGCTGTCGTGGGACGTGGCCGGCTTACTATTAAAGGGGTTGTAAAGGTTTATTTTCTAAATAGGTTCCTTTAAGCTAGTGCATTGTGTGTTGACTTACCCTTTCCTTCGAGTTCCTCCTCAGTTAGCTGTTCTGGCTGACTAACCCCCAGCCAGAACGTCTCGGATGATGGTGGAAAGCTTACTGAGGAGAAACAGAAAGCGAGAAATGCAGACAAAGAAAAAAAAAACATTTAGAAGGGAAATCAAAGGAAAAGGTAAGTGAACCAACAATGCACTAGCTTAAAAGGAACCTATTTAGAAAATAAACCTTTACAACCCCTTTAATGGTAAGCCGTCAACCTATGGAAAAACGGCCATTAAGGACCCCATCTGCTTTTTTGAATTCAACAATACATTTGTGAGGATTTGGCAATTCAGATTTACTTAAACCATTCAATCAAACTGCTTGTTTGAGGACATCTGAGCAACTGGCCAAACCCATTTTTTCAATGCACTACGCAGACAGTTTGGGCTATTTTGCAGTGTAATGCAGTGTATTCTCATGCATTTAGGCATTGCTAAAGGTTTACCGTATACATTTTTACTGGGGAAGAAACTGATCATCTACAGTCACCCTAAGAACTTCCTTTGAAATTTATAAAAATATTACCGGAACATAAAATCTTGTTTCCTCTGAGAAAACCATGCTTACAGAAAGGTTTCTTCACAGTAAGAGCTGTAAAAAAGGGGAATAGACTCTCTCCAGAGGTGGTTCTGGCCTGAATTATTTCCTTAATGTACATAATATAACTGGGTACTGTCATTTATAGGTAAGGTTGATTGTGGGAATATCCAATTGCCTCTTTGGGGATCAGGAAGGAATTTTTTCCCCCTGCTGTAGCAAATTGCATCATGCTTTTCTGGGGTTTTTCGCCTTCCACTGGGATTAGCTGTGGGTGAAAAATTGTGTAAATGGGATTTTTTTTTATTTTATTTATTCTATGAATGAACCCGTGTCTTTTTTCAACCTGACTATGTAAATAAAAGGGACACTTTCAAACTGCCATTGTATTTTTAAATTTCAAAATACCGTCTTTTTAAAAAATCACAGATTATGTAAAAAAATAAAAAAGTTGTAAATCCTGCCCTAAATCCTGCCCATAAAAAGATAAATGCACTTTTTGTTTTTTCTTAGGAGCATTACATTTGCGATCAGCAGATCACAGGCGCAATGTCAGGCATCTGCAAACTCTCAGTACACCGTCTGCCTGACAGACACTGAAGAGCATGAAAAAAAAAAAAAAACCTCAGGCTCAACAGTGCCCTTCCAGTTCACTTAGAACTACAGTGCCAACCACACTGGCAGACAGGACTTATACTCCATTCACAGATCTCTAAATAATTGATGCGGTTGTGTGAACAGAGCACCAAATAGTGACAGCAGGTACGGGTAGAGGCTCCCCTACCTGCTATCACAATGAGGGTAGCTGCTGCTTTAGTAACATGTTACACACTAAATACAGCTGTAACATATTACTAAAGGTGAACTAATCCTTTAAATGGAGGTAAGTGAAGGCTGGTTTGGCTTGTGAGAAGCAGTGTCCCTCGTACAATACTTTGTAATAGGAGATGTACATCATGTGGTGTATTTCCAGCAGTATTGTCTCAAGTCTGGGAAAGATTGTGTTACTAAATGGAAAAATTGCATCAAAAGGAAAACATAAGTCAAACTTGGAAAAATTGCAAAAAAAAAAAAAAAAAGATCACCAATAGAAAATTCAAAGTCCGGGTGGAAAACTGTTTAGTAGCAAGCTGTGCAAGGCCTAATATCCTAATCAGATTTTACTCTCCTCCAGCACAGCATTTGGCTGACTAAAGCGGATGTGATGTAATAGCTATCCTTTGTGGATGGATCAGTTGAAGACTATGCGCACAAAAAAGAAATCACTTGTGTAAATGCTGTAAGTTTAACCACTTAGGCTGCATTCACACCTGAGCGTTTTGTCACCTGAGGCCGGGTTCACACCTATGCGAATTGAGTGCGGCTTAAACCGCATCCAATACGCAGGACATTTCTAAATACATTGTTTTCAATGAGGCTGGTTCACATATGTGCATTCGCACTGCGCATTTCAGAAAAAACGTGTGTGTATTTTATGACTTGCGGTGCGGCTCAGGTGTGAATTCAGGCCCATTATCTTCTATGGGTACGCAGCTAATTCGCAGATGTGTTCATTTCTCTTCAGGATTTCTTCTCATTCAGCTCAATACACTTCCCCCCTTCCCCCTCCCGGCTCCCAGGTCTCCAAATTCGCAGCTAATCTGCAGTTAAAACGCAATGGATCTGCTGAACACTTCTCGTATCTCTCTGCAAAGATAAGAGAGCTGAAATACGCACCACACAAGTGTGAATCCGGCCTGAAGCATGAAGCTCCAAAACGCTAGAGGGGAAAAAAATACATTATTCTCAATGGAGATGGTTCACATCTCCAATCCAAAACACCTGACGCCGAACGCCTGAAGCTCAAACAAGTTCTGGACCCTTTTTGTCACTTATTTTCGCGTATTTGGGCGTTTTTCTGTTTTTAACATTGATGACCCTAGACCTGTCCAAATCCGCGACAAGAAACGGTAAAAAACGCCGCAAATATCGTGTGAATGCAGCCTAACCTTTTCCTGACACTTGTTTCTTACAAAGTTAAAAATCATAATTTTTTGCTAGAAAATTACATGGAATATATATATATATATATATATATATATATATATATATATATATATATATATATATATATATATATATATATATATATATATATATATATTTTTTTTATTTAGCAGAAAAACTAGGGTTAAAATGGCGATTGTTGCAATATTTTGTCACACTGTATTTGCACAGTGGTCTTTCAAATGCAATTTTTTTTTGGGGGGGGGGGGGGAATATATACTTCAATGAATAAAAAACAAAAAATAAGCAGTAAAGTTAGCGCAATTTTTTTTTTATGTGAAAGATGTTACGCCGTGAGAATTGTGATCCATCTTCTACGCAAAAAAAAAAAAAATGCGATTCTCATTTTAGCCAAAATCATGCAGCTCTAATATATAGGCGGACAGAATCATGAAATAACATTTGAAGCAAGTGCCATATTTTGTGTCTAATCTTACAGCCGAATCTCAAAATAAGCAAATAATGTCTAAACAAAACAGGCCGGTGTATTCTTCCTTGAATCTTGGTGTATTTCTTCCAGTTCTCCAATCCACTGTGAAACTTTACCTCTTTGCAGGAGCTTCCTGTAATAAAGACTGCTCACTCCTGATGTCAGTCTTTGTGCAGAGTGTCTGGTCTTGTCTCCAACCCCCCCCCCCCCCCCCGTGGTTTTCTGATGGCAGCCTTAGTGGTTGGGCCCCTCCCACAGCTCTGCTCTCTGCATAGGCACAACACAGTAAAAAAGGCACAACATATAATAAAAAGGGCTCATCACAAAAAAAAATACTTAAAGTCGTCAAAATCAGTTGCCCCTTTGATTCTTTACGAGGCCACACAAAATTATATATACACGCATATAAAATGGTAAATAACTTTATGTTTTGAATAAAGTGATTAAAGAATAGGTCCGCCCACCCTGCAAAAATTTAAAGCCAGCAGCTACACATACTGCAGCTGCTGACTTTTAATAATAGGACACTTATCTGTTCTGGAGTCCAGCAATGTCGGCACCGCTGGACAGAATGGTGGTGGTGCAGCTGCCACCATTACGGCAGTATAGCAACCTGGCAGTGTAGCATTACGTCTTCACGTCTGGTCCATACTGCGCATTCGCGAGGCACCGTTGCGCTCTCCTACTGGGCTGGCAGAGGGGTAAAGAGAGGGTAGGAGCCGAGCTTTGATGTAATTTCGGGCGGCCCAGACTACCAGAAGTGGGGACAGGTCATAGGCGTGCGCACAGGGTGTGCCAGGTGTGCCCAGGCACACCCTAATCATCCCATGTGCATTAGTATTATCACTCTGTGTAGCAGCAGGAACATGGGAAAGATCTCCCTCTTACCGGCTCTGCCATAAGAGAAGTGCTTATACTCTTCACCTTCACTGTGCTGTCAGGAAAAGAAATGTTCCGGGGTCATATATATGTAGGCACACACACACACATATGTGTTTGAGCTTTAGGGTGCACACCCTAATGCAATAGGCTGTGCACGCCTATGGGACAGGTACACTCCATACCCCCCCCCCCCCCCCCCCGAAAGGTACCAAATGTGGCACCGGAGAGAAGGAGGAGACAAATGAGCGGAAGTTGCACTTTTGGTTGGAACTTAGCTTTAACTTTTATATATGTCTTGTGTGGCCTTTTAAAACAATCCCAGGGGCAACTGTATTTAAATTCTTAGTAATAAAGCCACCGCTCCATGGTAAGAACTGGGGTTCCAAACGCATTTGATACACACAAAGTGGAATAAAAACCTTTGTGGCTCTGAAGGAATATTTTCAACTTCAATAATTGCACTCATATACATAAATTAATTACATAAATAATAAATTATATAGCCAAACAAAAGCATTTTCCATCATTGCACATATTGCCCAAGGCTAGGAATCTCCAAGTGTCATTCTTAAAATAACTGAGAGCTGTAGGCTTGAGGAAACCAAATACCCTATAAATACCAAGATTAGTCAGCACAAAACTAGGATACATACACAAAGTGTCCTTAACAGGAAGACAATACTGTTCCCCTTTTAGTGGGGGTTGGGCAGCCCACCCATGTACACACAAACTCATACAGGAAATCCTAAAGTACTATTTAGGGTCAAGAATTCACTAAATCCCTACTGGAATAGAATACTTATCACAATGAATACTGACCCTTGAAATCCAAGTCAATAAACATCTTGAATTTCAGAAAAATATTTCCTAGGAGGACAATAACATAAAATTAACGCAAGCCACATACAATTAAAGTACTAGCTACACTGCACGACTAAGTATACGACTTATTAAAAAAAAAAAAAAAAAAAAAAAGAGAATTGCTTTAATTAAAAAATAATCCTTCATGGGTGTTTTTCAAAAGGAAGGAGGCAATAAAAAGCTTACGCATTTCCCTCAGTCCCACCTTCCATACATTAAATGGGGGAAAGAACCGCTTTGTTTTTAGGGTGTCAGGAGCACAAATTGTTACAGAAAAGCGCCAAGGGAAAACACAGCAAACAGGCGTGGTATTCCAATTACACCTCAAATGTACAACATTTCCAAAAGGGAAAACGGCTGACGTAGGTAAACAGAATAAAAGTCTCAAACTGTAAAGTATACAGTGCAAGGCTCAGTCTGAGGAGAAGTTACTGAAATATGGATTCTCTCTCCTGTCAGCCAGAATATGCAGTCACTGTATAAGAGGGCCTGATGAAAAACACACGGCCTACATTCTGCCCCTGTCCAAACAAAACTCGCCAACAATGTCATTATACCCCCCACATTTAGTCTAGACGGATTGGTATGCACACCATTTAGAAAGGAAAAAATAAAAAAAGACAGTAGGTGCCAGGATCTCAAATGCGCCCTCATAATTCCAGGACAGGTTGTAAAAATATGTGCAAGGTGAAAAACGAAGGCTGCTACTGCTGTCAGCTTCTGGAAAAATGCTAGCCCAAGGGGGGACCCCAGCCACAAGCCTTGGTGTGGAGTGAAAAAAAAAGCAAGGGACAGAGGGAAGCGTGGGGCCTTAACTCTGTTTATTGTGTTTTCTGTCAGGTGAGACCGGCCATCTCTCAGGTGTGCCGTCCTGGAAGATGACTGGAGAACAATAAGGAAGAGGAGACTTTATAAAAATAAAAAAAAATCCATATACTTAATTTAGAACCGTTGATGGAATAAAATTTAGTTAGGTGTCGCTTTAGGAGCTCACTGAATTACTGGTAGGCACAAAAAACATTAAACTTTTTTTTTATAGACAAAACAGGGTGAACTGTGCATTTTTTCAGAGATGTACACAATGTGCTTTTTTTCTGCCCAGACATACACTTTAGAGATAGCAACTATCTTTAAGCCCAGCACCTAAAGCCAGCCATAATATGGTTTGAATATTGGCAGGTTCAGCAGGAACTGGCGAGATTGAAACCATTTATGGACAGGCTAAATGGACCCAAGTTGATTAAATCGATCAACTTGCGTACAACCAGTCTGCCAGATTTTGTGATGTGATTATTGCTAGTGGCTGTTATAGAGGTTAGCATTATCACTTTGTTCTCCCAGTGGGAACAGCTTCCCCCACCCCCACTGGTAGAACAGAATGGTTGGAGAGGAGATGGTATCAACACTGTCTGCGTTGATGGGGAATTTAAAGTGGCTGTGGCCAGTGTTCTGCCGAGAAAGGTCCCCCGGGAGATTATGTCGCAGCACTTGCGCAGTACAGAGCCGCCAAAGAGAACAGCATAGAATCAGCTGTACACAGCGCCTGCACTATGAGCACGACATTGTGCCACACGCTGCCGCATGCTCCCGATGCTCGTGCCACTCTGCAAGGGGTGGGTGTATTACCATTATATTGTGTAAGGGACGGATGGCTAAAGAAGAGCAAACCTGCCCATCAGTTGTTGAAACACGCCCGGCAAAGACATGTAGCTTATTGATAAAACCACCACCAACTTATTAGCTCTGCCCGTCAATTTTAAATTCTGCCTCTTTAGCCATCTGCCCCTTACATGAGATAATACCAATACACCCGCCCCTTGCAGAGTTGCAAGCACATCAGGAGCTTGCGGCACAACGCTGTGCTCATTGCGCAGGCGCCGTATACAGATGTTTCACAGCTGTTCATCTTCAGCAGCAAGTGCTGCGCCTGCACAGTACAGGCCAGCATTATCCCGCCGGGGGACCTTTCTTGGCAGAAGACCAGCCTAAAGAGTTTAGTGACCCACTCCCCTTCAATGTCACATTGAAACAATTGTTAGTATGGATGAAACTGAAAAACAGAAGTGTTTAACATATATAAACAAAAGGTTGTATTCAAAGAACAATTAGAGCTATTGGTGGTGCACTGCATTGATTGTGTTCCAACTGTTTTGTCAGTATTGATTAATTTGCCTCTAAATGTAGCAATATGGTTACATTTAATGGAAAACTTTTTTTTTTGCTAAAATGACTGTTTACAGGGTATAGAGACATAATAGTGAACTGATTCCTTTTAAAAATAATTAAAAAGAGATAAAAAATCATTCATAAAATGTACCTGCAGTTTCTAGTTTCGTTGTTGCATGTTTCCTGCTTCTGTGATGTACAGAGCCACAGAGCCAATACAGGGCAATGATGGTTTGGAAAACTAAACTGATTGGTGCTGAGGGGTTTTAGACACACAGTAATCACACCTCCTTGATTAGTGACCACAGAGTGAAAGCTCGCAGGACTGTGGTTATCAGGAAACAGACAACCAGGAAGTGTGGAGATTAGAGAAGAATTACAGCAACTTGAGAGCAAAAATGAACAATGAGGACATGAAAACATTAAGGTAAAGGAAGCTATTAAGAAAAAAAAAAATTCCTTTACAAACCCTTTAAGCCAGCCATTGATGGATCGAAATTTGTCAGGTTCAGCAGGAACCACACAAATTGTAATCAGTCTATGGGCAGGCAGGTTGTGTAGAATTTGATCCATCCACTTCAGTACAACCAGCCTGTTAAGGTTTTTTTTTCCCGATCATTGCCGGTAGATATAGCTGCCAGCAGTGATCATTGTATTCTGCCAGGGAAAAGGCTCTGATGGGAGGAAGAAAGGAGCAGACCCTTTCAAAAATACTTTGAAATAAAAAAGCAAATAAAAGGTTGTGGTTCTGTGTTCCAACAGTTATGTGTAACAAGGCATATACAATAATTTAGGAGAGGTAGCTTGACGGGATTTGTTATTTTTTTAAACATATGACAAACATTTCACATGATGAAATAACAGAATTTGATCTCCATTATTACAAAATATCTAACCAGAAAAAAAAACAAAAAAACATCATTCTTTTCCTATGTTTATCCTATTGCTCACTTCTTGCCAAAACCCCAAATTGAGTCACAGATGTGTTTTTGAAGGGTCGCGGACTTAAACCCTATTTGTCCACGCCTAGAATCAGTGGTGACTGACGCCACACACTTGATCAACGTTTTAAACAATATACTGCAAAATTGTGAAAAGGTGGCTATTTAACAATGCCATTAACGTCCGCTTCTACGACATTAAACCGTTAAGCGTTCCCACCCAAAACCTTTAACATATACTTTAAAAACCTTGTTGATGGCCAGAGCATTTGTGCAGTTGTGATAAGGGCCCCTCGCAATAGATGAAAATGTCAAAGAAAATCTAAAAAAAATGGAGAGAGTATCTACAGCACATTATGTGTCTTGTTATGGAGTTTTCTGGCACTGGTACATTTCTTGGGTCTTGGTATAGTAACACTTTTCTTAATTTGGGTCCTCAGATAGAGTTTAAGATCCCCAATCTAGATATTTCAATGTTGAATTAAGACTAATTGGATACTGGATGAATCAAAGTTCAGTGTAAAAGTCCAAGGGGAAATCCAGAAGCCGTCATACATGTAGTGTTTTTGGTCAGTCATACACTGGAATATCCAACACCAGATATAGCAAAAGATGTTACTTATCTATGCGTTACACAAATTGGAAACTCTTTAACAAACAGGTCCTGTCACCGACTAGCACCAGTTAAAACAGGGCACCCAGTCTTGTCATACACTATCAATTATTTCATTCAGTGCACTTTTGCCACAGGGGGTCAAACCCTTTAACTACTTAAGCCCCGGACCATTACGATGGTCAAAAACCAGGCCACTTTTTGCGATTCGGCACTGAGCCGGTCATGCAATGTGGCTCCCAAACAAAATTGACGTCCTTTTATCCCCACAAATAGAGCTTTATTTTAGTGGTATTTGATCACCTCTACAGTTTAAATTTTGTGTGCTATAAACAAAAATAGAGCGACAATTTTGAAAAAATAATAATATTTTTTACTATAATAAATATCCCCCAAAAGTAATTTTATATATCAGGGTTTGACAAATTTGCTTGGAATCTAGGAGCCAGCTAAAAAAGTTAGGAGCCAGAAAATATGCCCCATCAAGCTCGCGGGCAGAAGCAAACACATATGTGTGTAGCGCCCACATATGTAAACAGTATTCAAACCACACGTGAGGTATCGCCGCGATCGTTAGAATGAGAGCAATAATTCTAGCTCTAGACCTCCTCTGTAACTCAAAACATGCAACCTGTAGATTTTTTTAAACGTCACCTACGGAGATTTTAAAGGGTAAAAGTTTGTCGGCATTCCACGAGCGGACACAATTTTGAAGCGTGACATGTTGGGTTTCAATTTACTCGGCGTAACATTATCTTTCACAATATAAAAAAAAATTGGGATAACTTCACTGTTGTCTTATTTTTTAATTTAAAAAAAGTATTTTTTTCCCAAAAAAGTGCGCTTGTAAGACCGCTGCGCAAATACGGCGTGACAAAGTATTGCAACAATCGCCATTTTATTCTCTAGGGTGTTATAATAAAAAATATATATAATGTTTGGGGGTTCTAATGTGAGGGAAGGAGATGGCAGTGAAAATAGCAAAAAAATTACATTAGAATTGCTGTTTAACTTGTAATGCCAGCGGCGACCACCAGATGGCGCCAGCTCACATAAAGGACTTAAGGTCGCAAAGCCGTAGCCTCAATTACCGGCCGTCGCGGGACCGCCGCGATCGCTGGGCGGGGGGGGCGCACGGATCCTGTGCCTCCGTGCGCCCCCATCTGACCCAGCGCGCGATCGCGGCGGACGGTAATTGAGGCCGCGAAGCCGCGGGCGCCAGGTCACATTTACTTGTCGCAATTGCGACCTGGCGCCCAGATATTGTCGACCCCTGATTTTATATAATATATATATATATATATATATATATATATATATATATATATATATATATATACACATACACACACACACACACACACACACACACACACACACACACACACATACATACATATATATATACACATATATATATATATATATATATATATATACACACACATATACACATATACATATACACACACACACACACACACATATATACATATATATACACACACACACTTGGTTTAGGCCAATATGTATTCTTCTACATATATTTGGTAGAAAAAAAAACAAAAAAACGCAATAATCGTTTATTGATCGGTTTGCGCAAAAGTTATAGTGTCTACAAAATAGGGGATAGTATTATGGCATTTTCATAAAACATTTTTTTTTTTTTTACTAATAATGGTGGCGATCAGCGATTTTTATCGTGACTGACATTATGGCTGACACACCGGACATTTTTGGGACCACTGTAATTTTTACAGTGACCAGTGCTATAAAAATGCACCGATTACTGTGAAAATGACAATGGAAGTGAAGAGTGAAGGGGTTAACCACTAGGTGGCGCTGTAGGGGTTAACAGTACCTGTGTCAAGTGTGATCCTCACCCGGGCTAGTTCTTAACTAGCTTTCAGGTTCCCTATGCCAGTATGTTAACTGTGGGCAGCCAGCTTCGCTTTGTGAATGGCCCCGCAGTCTTCTGGGACCTATGATATAACTAGAGATCTTCATTCAGCAGGGAGCACGAGCTGTGCTAACTGAAAAGTTGTAGGTAAGAGTCAGCAAGTTAGACCTCTGTAGAGAGACCACGGCTTCCATGGAGGGCCTTCTTTTCAGCATGCTGACAGGGGACTTCTCTACTCAGACTTTTTAAATAAAACAAACTAAGAATTTGTACCTGGAATGTATTCAACAGATGTAAACTAAAAATTCAGCTGCCCCTAAATGATTAACTTAAGAGTTTTATAAATTATGTTGCATCCAGAGTCTAGCATTTCCAAATCCTTTGATTCCCTTCAAAAGAAGACCTGCAGGCAAAACTCCAATTCAGAAGGAATTCTGGTTACCTGCACACCCGACGACTGCAGGCCAGCTTTTGTATGTACATGCTCAAGCATACATGCGTACACGTACACACACACACACGTACGCGTACACACACACACGCGTACACACACACACGCGTACACACACACACACGCGTACACACACACACACGCGTACACACACACGTACACACATTTACTGCACTCAACTATAACATATTCCAATTTAACCCATTGTGGTATTACAGATCTTTATGCAACTGTATGACTTGTCCAAACAATACAGCCCTAAAAAATTAAAAAATAAAACACACACACGAGGCCTTAAAGTGATGGCCCCTTAAAAAAAAAAATTAAAAGCCAGCAGCTACAAATACTGCAGCTGCTGACTTTTAATATTAGGATACTTACCTGTCCTGGAGTCCAGCGGCGTCCGCAGCAGAGGACAAGCGTTCTCTGCTGCTCTCCCCTCCATCCATGGTAAGGGAACCAGGAAGTGAAGCGATCCAGCTTCACTGCCCGGTTCCCTACGGCGCATGCGCGAGTCGCGCTGCTCCCGCTGTGTGCTGGGAGCCGAGAGTTCCCAGCACACAACAGGAAAAAAACGTCTTTTGCCAGAGACTGCGGGCCAGAAGTGGGTGCAAATACCTGTCTTTAGACAGGTATCTGCACCCCCCTCCCCCTGAAAGGCGTCAAATGTGACACCGGAGGGGGGAGGGTTCCGATCAGCAAAACTTCACTTTAGGGTGGAGATCCGCTTTAAAGAGGACCATTATGGATGAATACAATTGCACAGAGAATCCATGATTCCTCTTTTGGCGAGTGCCCCTATAGGAAATGCGTGTGGACTCGCTCCTGAACCGCCTCGTCTGCATCCATTGGCACAGACAGTACAGCTTTGGCTTGCCCCCCAACTTTCTGGCCACAGATTTTGATTGACAGATTTATAGCAATTTGTACAGTGAGGAGGGAGAGAGATACGGCTCTTTGCTTGCTTTTATCCAGCCCTTTGGGCAATATTTCATCCACTGAACCCAACGAAGGGGCACAATTCCTCCCAATGACACCAACAATGGGGGCACAATTTTTCCCACGACACCAATAATGGGGCACGATTTCTCCCCCAATTACACCAATGATGGGGCGCAATTTCTCCCAGTGACACCAAAGATTTTTTTTCCTAATGCCCAGACATTTTCTACTCCCAATGGCTACAGTCTGCCGCCACCCCCATCATGTCTGAAGGACAGTAAACTGGCGCCTTGTTTAGAAAGTTTGGAGACCCCAGTTCCACAGGGTAGATAGAAAAGGATTTAGAAGGGGGGTGGGAGCAGGGTTAAGCATAGTAAGGAATAGCCAGGACTTCTAGGCTGGTTGTACTTTGTTGTGAACAAGTCTTGCATTGAACACAGATTCACTTTAATTAGAGACCATGTCAATTTTTTAAGGAAGTCCCAGGGTGTCACAAGCATTAGTTTATTAGTTTATTATGTAACACAGACTGAGATGCCACTTCTTCCGAAATGATTTCACAACCATCTGACGATAAAAAAAATTACGCTGCACAAGTGTCACTGAGGCCAACGCTTTGCTTTTTCTTTCCCAGAAAACAAAGTTACAAATCACCCGACACTTGCAGAGCTGTGAACATGGAACAGAAAGGTGGGGTGCATCTGGAATCATGTCATGTCATATGGAGCTGCAATGATTATGAAAGCTGAATTTCAAGTAAACCGCAAAACATGCAGATATGAGAGCCGATTTACCAGCCCAAAGTATTTGTACATTTGTAAATTTACACATCTCTGCTAGTCCAGGAAGGGAACCTAATCTTTCTCTGCTTAAAGGAGTTGTAAAAGTTTGTTTTTTATTTTTTAAATAGGTTCCTTTAAGCTAGTGCATTGTTGGTTCACTTATTTTTTTCCTTCGATTTCCCTTCTAAATGTTTTTTGTCTTTGTCTGAATTTCTCACTTCCTGTTTCTCCTCAGTAAGCTTGCCCCATCATCTAAACTGTTCTGGCTTGGGGTTAGTCAGCGTGCTCACCCCCTCCCTTGGGACTACATATGTAGTAGGAGTGTCTGGTGCAGATGTCAAATCTGGTGTGCAGTGTGAAGCAGCAGAAAGGTGAGCGAGTTCCATACTGGAGTGAAGCAACTAGCAGAGGGCACACATGGTGGAGGTGCGGAGCAGGATCAGCTAGCAGACTGGAGCAGGAGACTGTCAAGCGATGCGCAGTGAGAGCAATATAGTGGGAAGTAAGTGGGAACCAGAGAGAGAATTAGCAGAGCTGGGGGTTACTACTGAGCAAGGGTTTTTTAAAATCTTCGTGTTCTGTACCCGGAAGAGGTAAAAACGGGAAGTGCACGAGACCGCGTCCTGTACTCGGAAGAGGTAAAAGGGGGTTGCACGAGACCGCGCCCTGTACGCGGAAGAGGTAAAAGGGGGGGCACGAGACCGCGCCCTGTACGCGGAAGAGGTAAAAGGGGGGGCACGAGACCGCGCCCTGTACGCGGAAGAGGTAAAAGGGGGGCACGAGACCGCGCCTCGTACACAGAAGAGGCAAAGGGGCACATATGGGCCCTGTACCCGGATGAGGTAAAGAGGGGCACATACGGGTCATGTACCCAGAAGCAATAAAGGGGGCACGTGCACGCCCTGTACCCAGAAGCGATAAAAGGTGCGTCGCTGTGCCCGTAGGAGCTGCCCGTCTGCAGTTTAAAGCGGGCAGACGGTTCTAAAGAGGTTATTGTGTGTTAAAGTTGACGCAAGTGTAAATGAGCCCTCAATGACTCAGCAACAAAAACAGGTTTCAGTTTACTGTGGTTGGATCACTGATCACAAGAAAATGAGAATAGAAACTGAGCATTGCAATTTTTCTCAAATACACTACGTCCTTCAATAGACCAAAGCTGATCACACGTTACAACTAGGATTGTCCAATCCCTGTGCAATTAAAGCCAAAACCCAGGGAAATTTTAAAACTACCCATACAAATGGGATTGTGCGATTAAGCACTGTCAACCAATGACATATGTGTCCAATGCATTCTGAGCTATATGCATTCTTCAATATCAGACTGAAAAGCCTTGTAGACTGCAGCTTCTTGCCATACTATAAAATACATCCCAACAAATGTCTCAGCAAGTAATATTTGCCACAACATTATGCAGGTGGTGTGTGAAGCTTTTCTCAATTCCCAGGGTTGTGCATAATTAGACTGCAATGAGTATCTGATGGGAGGAGTTGTGAACCCACAGCCTACATAAGACTAGGAGGTGGGTGTTCTCAGACTACAACCAGCATCCTGAGGATTTTACACACAATAGTATCCTGCTGAACCCAAGTTTGGCCTTGTATGTATAGTGTCTGCATACCAAGTCTTCCAGTTTGATAAGGGCACATGTTTTAAAATACAACTCATCTTCATTTTAACAATTATGAATAAGATGATATGATAAACACTGCTTAATTGGCCAAGGGTTAAAAAAAAAAAAAATCTGTATGCTGTAGCTTTAGTTCTCTCAATGAGGAGAGAAGGCAATATTTAAACGCAAAAGGTACAAAGTGGAAATTGCCGTCTAGTTTTAGTGACTGATCCACAAATATCTGGAAGAAAGCCAAAAGTGAAAGTGATCAATATACAGGAAACCACAAAATTAGCGGAAGATCTGGAAAGAGTTAGAAAAACATTAAAGGCTAGAAGGGAGGCACAAAGCAATGACATGGTAAAAGCAGCCAGCGCTTGTCCAAATTTACAACAAAGAATTAACAAAGAACACTGGGATACAATAGCTCCAGGACCTCGTTTCCGGGCTTGTGTTTGCACAGAAAAAAAGCAAAGGTCGCTGTGACCCTTTTAGCGGGCTCTTGTGCCTGGGAATCCACACTCACTGTTTGTTTTGATGCTGATGTGAACCCTGACAGAATGCAAACGCTTTGTTACAAAGTAAACATTTGGGCAACATGTTCCATGGAAAGATGTGCTCGCCGGAGGATGAGGGTTCACAGCATGCAAAGTTACACAATCGGCCAGAACACAGACTTTAGAATAAATGGACTCCCAAGTGGGGCTGGCTGCATTGTACAAATCTATTCCACACTACAATCCTTCAGGACGGAGCCATTTAAAAGGGAATTATAATTTTTTTTAGCAATACCTCATTTTTTTTTATAAAAAACATATTTATATACTTGTACCACATTTCCATGCCTATATTAAGATGACAAAATTAAAAAATTCGAGTTACCATCAATTACCATAACCAGTCCTTCCTTGCAAAAAAAGAAAAAAACTCTGCCACATAGGGGACTCTTTTAATTAGTTATTAGGCAAGTTTGCCTAGAAAAGGTGAACCATCAGTGTTTAAGGATAAACACGAAAGATCGCTTTTTTTATAGCGTTTGACAGACAGTGAAAAAGCGTAGGTCACCTTCTCTTCGCCTGTTTTAACCCCTAAAAAGCAAGCCCATTGCATGCAGTTGCGGCGCAACTCTGTACAATTTGGTGGCATGGGCATGTGTACATCACTACCTTTGCAGCTTAAAGCAGAGTTCAACCCAAAAATTGAACTTCCCCTTTTCGGAACCCTCTGGTGTCACATTTGGCACCTTTCAGGGGGGGGGGGGGATCAGATACCTGTCTAATACAGGTATTTTGCTCCCACTTCCGGGCATAGATAGCCGAGCCACCCACGGCTATCTATACCACTTCTTGCGCCTCCCCCCCACACACAGGTCCCAGAAGACAGCAGGGACCAGTGGGATCGCGCGGGCTCAGTAGGGAACCAGGAAGTGAAGCCGGAACTGAAAATGGCAGCGGCAGCATCTGAGAGCCGAGGAACGGATCGGCTTCGGGTGCCAACGTTGTGGGCGCCCAGGACAGGTAAATGTCCTTATATAAAAAGTCAGCAGCTGTAGTATTTGTAGCTGCTGACTAAATAAAATGTATTTAAAATCGGCTGAACTCTGCTTTAAGGGGGGGGGGGGCTGTTGGGGAGTGGTAAAAATGTGGCTTAACCTAGTAGTACAGCCAAAGCTCCTTTGGCTGTACTTCTCCTGTAAATTACAGGAGTGCAGTTTGTCCTGCACTCCTTGGACCCATTTTCAGCACTTTGAGCCACCAAGAGCCTGAGCCAGCCGCTCCAACTACCTCTGCAGCCCAGCGCTCCAGTGAGCATTGGGGGTGGGGGGGGGATTTGGGACAGAGCAGAGATTGTCAGAGAACAGTGATTGACTATTTTTTTGTAGTGTGTACAGGTCTTTAAAGCAGAATTATACTTCATATTCCCATCGCACACATTCCTGGATGAGCTCTCAAATTTGGGTGCTGAAGCAACAACCAGCTGGATACTGGTTCAAGTCACAATGAAGATATTTGCCAGCACACCATGGAACGACGTGCATAGCGTCCAAATGGATAATTTATTGCATGATCACAACACAAGGCGAGTGCAACGTTTTGCAGTCTTGCAGGACCCCTTCGTCAGGCATGCGTTAATCACATGCCTGGCGAAGGGGTCCTGCGTGACTCCGAAATGTTGCACTCACCTTGTGTTGTGACCATGCAATAAATGATCCGTTTGGATGCTTTTCACGTCGTTCCATGGTGTGCTGGCAAATATCTTCATTTAAAGCAGAATTAAAACCTCCGATCATTTACAGCCAGGAAAGCTGCTTCTGTTTCATCTGCAACTATGCATGTGATCAGTTATGACACCAGTCATTTGATGGTTTAACACTTTGGTTGTGGAATGTAACTTTTTTTAAACCGTTAAAACAATGGGTTTAGTTGCTGCTTTATGGTTTACTGCCGAGCAATGCTGGAGGCTTTTTACAGGACACACTCATTTTGGTAGCCTAATTATTCGTGTGGAATGTATGTTCCTTGGTGAAGAACATTATTATTATTATTATTATTATTATTAGGGGTAAAGTTCCACAGGAGCTTACCATCAAAGGTCTCCACCTAACATGCATACACATACACACACACAAAACTAGGGCCAATTTACCTAGACACATGTCATATGTACATCTGAAATCACTAGATATATACAACATGGCCATTACACAGTCCAACGTTGGCACCATGCCTCCCTGAATGTTTCTTCAAAATGCAGAACACATCTGGCATCTTCAGTTAAAAGACACCGACAACTACTCAATGGCCTTGTTGGAAGGGGCAGATCACTTTATGCACAGAAATCTTTGGCGATTTAAAAAAATAAGAAGCTAGCTGGTCATCTGTGCCAACAAATAAATGAAATATCAGCTTTTTCTGACTAACCTTTAATTTTTCAAGTACCTAACTTTTTGAAAATACTTATTAGCTCATTCAGAGATTTTCCACTGTAGTAAAAATCTGACTGATCACGAGTCGCATCCTTTTCTCGAAAGGAAAGAAACAGTCTCTTGCACACGCACAACATTCATACGCCACACATCACTGGAAGATCAAAGAGGGACCAAACACTACCAGATTTAAAGAAGAACCAGCAGATGTCTTACCAGTTTTCATGCTCAGGATGAATTTTTCTATGGCTGTTTAATTATCAAGTAGTAAAACATCTTCAACACTAAGAGTAGAAGCATAAACCATGCAATTACGACACGTTTTTGAATAGAGAAGTTAATTAAATTCTAAAAACTGACTTTTTCCATAAGGGTCAGTTAGCCGTTTTTGCTAATCTCTTCTATGATAACGCAGCAAGTAATCGAAGGTACAGGCTCATTATCGCAAGTGTTAAGGCGCTGACAACACAAGATAAGATAAACATACATTATCTTGCAGCATGTTACTGATAGTAACCTCAAACAGCTTCCTAATGACAGTTTAGCATGTAGTGAGCCCTCAAAAGACTAGAAATGCAACAATCATAGGCCAATTTGGACAAAATGTACTCTGAAAGTAGATTTTTATCCATCTAATGCTAGCCGTCGGTACCAAAGTTGGAGCAGAACATGAGCTCCACCACTAGCCCCTAGGGCCAGGTTACACTGAGGCGCTAAAATGCATGTACATTTCCATCCATTTTAGGCGTGTTAACACGCACCGACATACATTTTGATGTCCATCGACAGACATTTTGCATTTAACGCAACACTATGGTGTGAATAGGACACATCGGAAATGATTGTTTCTCAGATGTCCTTTCGTTGATCCGAGTTTAACAGCTGTGCTATAACGTAACGGTGTGCATTGGCCTTTTTTTCCCAATTCACATTCTCACTCTGACACTGTGGGGAATAAAGAGCTTGTATAGACACGATTACATACCAACTAGTACTCAGTTCAGCTCAACTACAATCTTATATGCAGATTACTCCATTTAGGCACAAATGAGTTGAAGACCATTAGACCCTGTTCACATTGTTGCGCCTTGTCATGCAATTTGACAGTTCCATATCATGACAAGTCACACCCTATTGTTGACAATGGAACTGTTCAAATCAGTGCGACCAAATAAAAAAAAAAAAAAAAGGTTCTTGCACTATTTTTTTTTCAATTTCATGTGCGACTTACATAGACATCTGTGCATAAAGTCACGCCTGAAATCACATTGACCTGCGGCTTTGAAAACTTGCTATTTCAAGTGAAGTAGCACAATTTCAACGTCTTACTCAGTGTAAATGGGGGTTAATACAAAAGGAAGCTCTTTTCAACAACAAATCAAGGTATTCACAAAAAATATACAATAGAAAAAGGCATACACTGGAGGAGCTAGTGTGTGTGTGGTGTATCAAAATATTTGTAACAAACTCCATATTCTTGAGTTTCATGCTCCTTTTTGCGTTAGAAGTATACCGTATATACGCAAGTATAAGCAGAGTTTTTCAGCACATTTTGTGTAGTGAAAATGCCCCCTCGGCTTATATTGGAGTCACTTTTTGCGCCTGCTCTCCCGGATTTTGGAGACCCGGTACCGACCTCACTCTTCCTCTACAAGTGTGCAAAGCCAGGCACCCCTTCCATAGACTCCCATGTTAAACGTCAGTCTAGGCATGCAGATGGACACCCTAGACTTATACTCAAGTCAATACGTTTTCCTATTTTTTTGTGGTAAAATTAGGTGCTTATACGGTACTTAATATAACGCCGGCCACCCACTGATTGAAATCTGACTCGGCAGGGACCGGACGAATACTGATCAGGGTATGGCTATTCCAGCTCAAAAGAAGACAGCTGCTTGATAGTCCATGTGTTTGTGTAGATGGAGGTTTGGCTGAACAAAATAAAAACATGGACAGCTCAAAGACTGTGAAGACATCTTAGAGGTGCAATTATTTGGATTTTTTCATAACTCTGCCTCCCACTACCATAAGTTTCACCATGCCATCTCCAATCCAGAGCAGTCTTCCTTGCTTAAAGACAATCTACAGTACACAGTGCCCATTTGAAATTGACAACCTCCCCTCCCCATGTGTGGCAATTGGCTGCTCTGGCCCAAGCACTGAGTCCTGGGAGGAAGACAATATCAGGTGCAATCCCATAGCTGAATGTACCAGGTTCTGGAGGTTCTGACAAATGGAGCACAGTGAGCATAAGGATAAAGCAAAGCCAAGTACCAGGGAGGGAATGCCTTCAGCATCCACCCTTTTAGTGTTTATTAGACCAGGGGCAAAAAAGTTTGGATAATTTCATATGTATATTTTGTCCATTATAGCCAGTGAAAATTTTCATAAATTGCCAGACTAGCCATACCTGCTTTGTTAAAAATAAATGAACCTATTGATCAAGCTCAACAATCCTCAGTGACAGACAACTGAATGAGTTCAAAGCAGTGACCCCTGTTTTTTTCTGTTTTTTTTCTCCTCTTCAAATATGCCTGTAAAATGCCAAAACACATAGGCCAACATGGAGCCGCTTCTACAAGCTAAAATAAAAATAAAAACACCACACACTTCTATTTTTTTTAGTGTGCACGAAGCCTCAAATGGAACTCTAAATCATGCCAGTTTCCCTTTTATTCATTAAAATGTTTTTTTTTTTTTTTTACAACTTTTTTAACAGATCATATAGCCCTAATTTATGGAGCTTATTGCTCATAAGATGTGACAAAGGAGGAAGGTAGGAAACAATTGTGTCTACAATTGTATTTGACGATCTCAGAAACCCACGAGGGAAGTGAGGAATCAAGCAGATGTAAATCCAGCTCTTGGTTATCTGGAACTCCATTACTGATAATTTATGCCATTTTAACATTCCACAGCTGCAAATCAAGAATGGAAAGCCAAGACAAATTCAGTGCACAGGCTGGGCAGTTCATGAAACTGGATGGTTTTTCCGAAGACTCTGGAGTTCAAGATTGTTTACTGATAAATAATCGAGTGACCAGAGTACATTGGGTGACCTTTGCATTGTGTAGTTTGGAAAACACCATCACACAGGCAACAATCTGAGATGTGACTCAGTGACAGCGGAAATCAAAAGGCCTCGGATGTACAAATAACAGAGAAGGAAAGGGGGAAATTGGCATGTTTCTGAAGATGAAACAGAACGTTCGAAATATAATTATCCTAAGAGCATTCCATGCCAGCTCTGTACCAATACAAGATTGATGACACAGACGCAACGTGCGATTCCAACAAACCCACCATAACAGAATTTTTTTCTTTCAAGCTATATTAACTCCTCCTTTGCCAAAAGGTGGAGGAAAAGTACCACTTTAAACAAAAAACCCTTCTACTTAAAGGATTTGTAAAGGGAAAAAAAACGTTGCCTAAAATTAATATCTGCAAGGTAGACAGAATAGTGTAATGATTCTGTTAAAAAAAAACAAGTAAATACCTATTAAATTCCTTCATCTATATCACCTCTGGTGTTCTAGTTTCTGTTCTCTCATTAACTTCCTGGTTTGCGGCTCTCGTTCAATAAGAACTACATTTCCCAGTATAAATTGCAGCACGCCCAGTAATTCACACCTCCTTGTACGTAGAGAGTGTCCTGCCGCACAAATGTACCGTATTTATCGGCGTATAACATGCACAGGCTTATATAACACACACCCTAACTTTAAGAGAAAAGTTTCAGGGGAAAAAAAAACTTTCCACAGGCCCCTGCGTATAACACGCAGGCACAGTTTACTCTCTATTTTCAGGGTAAAAAAGTGAGTGTTATACGCCAATAAATACAGTAGTTCCCAGTAGGGGGCAAGCACGTCACTGACTAACGCAGTAAAGCCTCCCCTCACGGTGGTGAGTAAAAATCAGACAAGCAGGAAGTGAACAGAACAGAGAAGAAATAGAGCAAAAACGAACAATGAGGAAGTGAAAAGAGGAATGTCTGCAGGTAAAGGATGCTTATTATGGGAAAAAAATTCCTTTATAACCCCTTTAAAGGGGCTATGGCCCCCTTTGCGACAGTTTACCACATCAATAGAGATAATTGTGGTCAACCCTGTTCAGCGGGCTTTCCACACTTTTTCCCAAACTAGGCATGCCCGTTAAAATGGCACCATACTACGGTACCTAAAAATATCCATAGGCGACGCTTGGAAAGCTTTTACAGGCTTTCCAGTTTACAGGTGGTCTGGTGCTAGAATTATTGCTTGTGCTGACATTTACAATACCTCACATATATAAGTACATGTCTGCCACTGCGCATGGGGGGGGTTACATTTTAATTTTTTTTTTAAACACTGTACCTTGAATTTTTTGGGGATTGACTTTATTGCCATCACAAGGGATACCATACGCCGTAACAGGTCCCCCTTAAAGGAGCCCTATCAGACCCCAGATCTCTCCACTGGCCTCCAAAGCATCAGATCAAAGAGAGATTGGGCTTTGGTTGGGTATGACACCCACTTCTGCCGCCTGTAAAAAGTAATCCAGCAGCTCCAAAGCCTCTCGGATTACTTTGAAACCCCCTCAAAGGGAAGTAGCAGAGGCCAAGTATGAAATTACCAAATATGGTTGCCCCATTGAAAGATATAAATCACAAACTATACACAGAAAACTATTTTTATTTAAATGTTAACATGATTATTCCAATCAAGCTCTTGTGCTTTAGCACAAATGTGAAAAAATTAAACGGGGGCATCAGGGGTAAAGCGCCGCTAGCTATATCTGCGATTTTCAGTGGCCGAATAATGGGTTAAAAGCGCTGCTGCCCATTGTTTTCTATTACAGGGGCGATTATACACTCCTAAAGCGCCTCAAAGATGCTGCTTGCAGGACTTTTAACGTCCCCGCAAGCGCACCACGCCAGTGTAAAAGTCCTCGGATCCTTGAATTGGAGTGATAGGAGAGACGCTTTACAGACATTATTTTTAGCACTATAGCACCTGTAAAGCGCCTCAGTGTAAAAGTAGCCTAAAGCATAGATAATTGAGGACTCGTCTTTATAATGAGTATAACAATCATACATTCAGTGTAAAAAAACCTTTGCCATGGAAAGATTTGCGGCCCTCACATATGGTAACAATATAGGCACGCTCACAATTCCACGCCTTAAAAACACTTTTTATTTTACACCTGTGTGCCGAGTTCTTAATGGCCCCCAAAAACATGTTGAAGGGTCCATCTACAAAAGCAAAAAATAAAGCTCAACACAATGAGTGTGCCCATTAGTTTTTAATGGCCCCAACATGTTGTTGGGTCCATCTACAAAGCAAAAAAAAAAAAAAAGCAGCGATTTCACAATCCATGGGCAAACCTCCAAAAGGGGTAGCTGACAAATAGAATAGCATTGGTTTCAGGTAGATATTCAATTTCTAAAATGTATATTTTAATAGTGACCCTTCCAAGGCATTGTTTAAAAAAAACACAACCTTGTAACCTATGAGAGGGAATGACTTTCACTGAAAAGGGCACAGTGATCACAAGGCCAGAAGAATGACTCTTTACAGAGAGATTTCCAGAAGTTAAGAGCCAATTTGACATAATGAGATCCTGGATATGTGCAGCTAACCATGTAAATGCTTATTCAAATATACAGCTGTGCGTAACACTTGCATCATCTCATTGTCTGTGGCCTTTGAGAATTTCAATAATACATTGCAAACTCGTTCATCAACAAGCGACCTGACATTTTAACAGAGCAGACTCACTCATACTTCATAAAAAATAGACAATTGGAATTAAAGAGCACCTGTCACAAATAAGCCACCTGCTTCAAAAGCCTGTGAAGTCAGAGAATTCAGGGACGACGACTTGACTCATTGAAGCGGAGCAGATTAAAGTAAAGTTCACGCAAAAAAAAAAAAAAAAAAGCTAATTTTTTGCAGGTAAAATGTGCACTTATTTTATTTTGTATGAGCCTGAAAAATACTGCACCCGGTGTCATGCAGGACTCCTACAAACTGTCAGTGTAAGCCGTCAACCTCATGTGGAAGTTTGAGAACTACAAGCCGACAGCCGCAAAGGGTGTTGGTACTTGTACTTTTTCCATTCACAGAATACTGTGAATTACAGTAAAGAGGCTGTAAACCCTCAAGTTTTTTTTACCTTAATGCATCCTATGCATTAAGGTAAAAACACCTTGCATTGTCCGACCCCCCGAGCCCCCCGTTTTACTTACCTGAGCCCCAAACTTCCATGGGTATGATACCGTGTCACTCTCTCCAATGCTTCCTGGCTCTTCTTTGGATAGATTCATAGCGGCGAAGCCATTGGCTCCCGCTGCTGTCAATAAAATCCAATAATTCGGCCACCGGGGGCGGGGCAGAATCATACACTCGGCAGCTATGGACACTGAGTGTATGACACGACAGCGCGCCTGTAAGGTAACCGCCTTGGAAGGGAGCTATCTTTTGCGGGGAGGAGCCGTGAGAGCGGCCGTGGGACCCCAGATAAGGACGATCGGGGTCACTCTGTACAAAACAAAATGCACAGTGGAAGTAGGACATGTTTGTTATTTTAAAGAAAAAAAAAAAATCTTTAGTATCACTTTAATGGCACAACATGGGGAAGCCCAGCTACAGTAAAATGTTACACCCGAAATGTGTGCAACATGATACAAAAGGTGAACTTATCCTTTAAAGACTTACTAGTCTGAAAGAAGCTGAGCCCATTGAAGAGTTGTTTGTTCTCCAATATCCAAAACTGGCACAGAACTTCAAAGCACGGCAATACATGGGTCAAATCCTGATTGAACTTTCTTTCGAAAATCTTAACCAAGAATTTTCTTGCTTGGTTGGATGAATTTCAAAATCAAATGGTGGCCTCATCGGATCACAAAACACACAAGATTTTGGAATTTGACCTATGTCTGGCCTACATAAGGGTCATGTATCACTGCCAAGTTCAGCCATATAATGGCTGGGTTGGTTGAACACATACCACACATTTTGTCATCCATATTAAATCCTTTATTGAAATAAAGCTTATAAGCCGACAGATGTAGACAAAAATAAAATATAAAAATGTTGTAGACAAAAAAAAAAAAAAAAAAATGTTGTATGGTCACAGGTTCAGACATGGCTAACCATATGGCTCCAAGCACTTGCTTGCATATCTTCCCACTACCAGTCTGCAAGCACCAAATCCATGCAAAAAAATAAAATCTGTAACCAATGTCATGTAGGCGTCTATGCAAATATGAATCATTATTTAAAGTATCCTATAATGACAGACTCTATGTCATTATAGGATACTTTAAATCTTTAGTCACCATATTGTGACTTAAGATTTAGATAGCAAGGGATGCCAAAGCACTGGCATACCCAGTTCAAATCTCATCTTCATGGAGCTTGTGTGCTCTTCCTTGTGCATTTCTGTGTTTCCTCCCAAAATTCCAAAGACACGTTGATAGACTAATTGGCTCCTTTTTAAATTGGCCCTAGTATGAGTGTGCGCTTGTATGTATGGATGCCAAGCTCCTTGATGGCGGGAACTGAGAATATATATATTATATTATATATATATATATATATATATATATATATATATATATATATATATATATATATATATATATATATATATATATATATATATATATATATATATATATATTTTCACTGTAAACTGTTGGCACTATACAGCAGGTAAAATAAGTATTGAACATATCGCCATGTGTACTGTGTGCAAATGACACAAAATTTTCACCACGTCAGTAACAACCCATGCAATCCATACATGCAAAGAAACCAAAACAAATAAGTTCAGAAATTAGGTTATGTTAATAAAATGGAATGATAAAAAGGGAAAAAAAATTATTAAACACATGAAAAAAGGGAGGTGCAAAAAAGGCATTGGAAAGCCAAGACACCAGCTAAAAATCCATCAGTAAATTATTATTATTATTATACAGGATTTATATAGCGCCAACAGTTTACGCAGCGCTTTACATCAGGGAAGACAGTACATTCACAATACAAATCAAAACAGGAGGGATCAGAGGGCCCTGCTCATAAGAGCTTACAATCTAAATTAGAAAGAAATCCTGCTCCTTGTCAGTGCAACCATCAGCTGGTTCAGTCTAAACTGAAGGCCATTAAAAGGTGTCTCATTACCAAGGTGTCACACAAGAAACATCTCAAGACCCTCAAAGTGATATTGTTGCAAAATATACTAATGGCATTGGTTACAGAAGGGTTTCTAAACTTCTGAATGTTCCAATGAGCACTGTTGGGGGTGCCATAGTCCAGAAGTGGAAAGATTTCACCATGAACCGGCCATGACCAGGTGCTTCCCACAAAATTTCGGACAGAGGAGTAAAAAGAACGATCAGAAAGGTTGTCCAAGAGCGAAGGACCACTTGTGGAGAGCTTTAGAAAGACCTGGAATTAGCAGGTACAATTGTTTCAAGTAAGGGCCCTTTCACACTGGTGCGTTTTTGCCGTGTTTTCGCGGGAAAAATAGCGCTATTAAAACGCTCATAAAACGCTCCCCATGCCCCTCGCCATTGAAATGAATTAAAAAACGCTGTAAAAACACGCTAAAAGCGGAGCGTTAAAATCGCGTTTTTCATTCATTTCAATGGAGAGGGGCATGGGGAGCGTTTTAATAGCGCTATTTTGTACTGCGAAAACGCCGCAAAAAACGCACCAGTGTGAAAGGGCCCTAATGCACTCAACCGCCGTGGTTTGAAAGCACGCTCACAACACAAGACTGCATTTCTGAAGAAAAAGCAATAAAGAAAGCTCTATTTGTAGGGGGGGACGTCAATTTTGTTTGGGAGCCACGTCGCACGACCGCGCAATTGTCAGTTAAAGTGACGCAGTGCCTTATTACAAAAAGTGACCTGGGTCTTTGACCACCCAAATGGTCCGGGCTGAAGTGGTTAAAGACTGGTGGACCTAAGCAAAAAGGACCAACTCTGGCTTCAGTGCATCATCCCCTGACATTTGCAGACTCGGTCTGGGATTTTATATAGCAATGTCCAATATTTGGAAAGAAGGGTATTTTGCCATTTCTTCCAGACACGAAAAGCACTGCGTTGTAAAAACAACCAAACTGTATTATCCTCTGGAGATTTCAGCCTTATTCCACAAAACAAACCTGCTGAGGCTTTGCTTTAAGAGGCCACAGAACCAGACAGTTCTGTCATGGAATTCTGACTCACATAAATATATCCTGTGGGATCATTTATCCATGCGGATGGCCGTACAGTAGAGGAGGAAGGAAAGGCAAAAATAAATTAAGGTTAGCTAAAATAGAGAAAAGTTAAATAAATGGACAACATATGCTAGAACATTAGTGACTATGGGTGCTTATGCAAACCCGACTCATCCTAAGAACTAAATTATATATTACACCTCTACCCACCTGGCAGCAGTAGGAAAGGTACATTTAATTTCCCTTAGGGTTATAAAATCAATTTATCTCAAGTCCAGGCAGATCAGTAGGTGTTACCAACAGCAATGAAACCCCTTTGTTAGGTCCAGCGCTCATGCGTGGTAAGTGACGTCATCGCGGCTCCGGCCAATCACAGTGCCAGAGCTGCGATACCTGGAAGTAACTTCGGGATGACAGGTCGGCGGCCAAAGGGGGGGGGACGAGGACCGACGTGGGGGCTTTGATCGGTTACATAACAAGCTAGTATACTATGCATACTAGCTTATTATGCCTTTGTCTTGCAGGGTGTTTTTTTTTTTGTTTGTTTTTTTGAGGAGGGTTTCCTTCCTCTTTAAAATGTGAACTAGAGCAGCTTTCAATAGAGCCAGTTCAAATATATGCAGGCTGGTTGAACGTGGTGTAAAGGAAAAAAATATCCTCTGCATTGCTTAGTCTGGTTCAGGTGCGATTTCAGTGTCAAATTCGCACCTGAACCACTGAATGGAAACCACAACGAACTCTGCACCAAAACTGGACTGGCATAGAAGTGAACCCAGCCTAAAGCAGAACCTAACTATCTCAATTAACAACATGTTAATCTTTATGCTGCATTATTAAATAGATAGTAAGTTATATATTTACTTGTTTTAACTTTTTTTTTTTCATTTGTTTCCTGACCTAGGCCAAAATTTCACAAACCCCAGGAGTCTTCATTTTTTCCTTCATCTGAAGGAGGAGGAAGGAATTTCTCAGGCAAATATCCCCTCCTGTCTATATGCCTGAGTGAAGGGCAGATGGATTCCAGGAAGGAAAGGCTACACAAATAATTTTACTCAGGATGGCCGCTTCTAGATGAACCAAATCTCCTTACATAAGTTTTACCTGTATATCTGCTGTCTTCCCTTTTTTACACTCGTTGAAAAGTGCAGATCTGGTTAGAAATCTCTCTTCCTCATTCAGCAGTGGGTGGGGTGTATGGGCTTACATTGTGTGAGGTGATTGGAGGAAAGGGGCACACCCCTCCTCCACATAGGCAGAGGAACAAAGGAACATGCAGAGCTGTTTTAATAGACAAGCTCCCTGCTCATCTACCTCTAATCTCCCTCCCCGACACAAATTCTCAGCTGCTGTTATCTTGTGTTTCGGAGAAGTGACCCTGCTGATAACAGAGGAACTGAGCACCCCAAACATACCTCCAAGCAGGGCTTTTTTTCAGGGGGAACCGAGTTCCACCACCTCTGGCTCAGACCCTTCGGTGCCTGCTCACCACAATCACTTGTAAACAAAGAAGTCTGGTTTCTGTGTGTATAAGTCACAGCTCTGCACTCTGTGTGTAACCCCCCTGAACTCTACACTCTGTATGTAATGCAGTCCTGGTATTTAACTCCCCTTTAAGACCCTACTGTTTTTAAAATCTATTCTGAGAAAAAAAAGCTCTGCCTCCAAGACGACCACTGCCTTGCTAAAGAAGCTGAAGGTAAAGGTGATCGACTGGCCAAGCATGTCTTCAGACCTAAAACCTATTGAGCATCTGTGGGGCATCCTCAAAACAGAAGGTGGAGGAGCACAAGGGGTCTAACATCCACCAGCTGTGGTGTCATCATGGAGGAGTGGAAGAGGACTCCAGTGGCAACCTGTGAAGCTCTGGTGAACTCCATGCTCAAGAGGGCTAAGGCAGTGCTGGAAAATAATGGTGGCAAGACAAAATACTGACACTTTGGGCCAAATTTGGACATTTTCAATTAGGGGTGTACTCCCTTTTGTTGCGTGCGGTTTAGACATTAATGGCTGTCTGTTGAGTTATTTGGAGGAGACAGCAAATGTACACTGTTATACAAGCTGCACAATCACAATGTACATTGTAGCAAAGTGTAATTTTTTTAGGTGGAAAATTGTTACCCAAACAGTGGCTGCAGCCAATAATACACACCAGCTATCCGGATTTTGTGACAGTTGGGTGTTGTCGGCTGTCAAAATACAATAGCTGCAGCATCCAAGCTGTGTAGTGTGGATATTTTTTTTTACATTGTGTGTGTAGAGCCAGCATTGGCCTGTTAGCCAACTTGTTCATCTGTTCAAGCACCAATCTACTCTGAGCCTACAGCAGCATCCCAGATAGCAAGGATAACTTGACACAAATTTGTGACAGTGTTGAATTGAAAGTCTTGTCAACTTGCTGCACATTTTCACTGCCAAGTTGTACAATTGGGATCTTGTACAAAAACTCCAAAATGAGAGGCTGCACACCACACAAGGGGAGGTCAGCTATGGCAGCCTTTATAATTGTTTATGATCAGTGATGACTTGGATTGTGTTAGTACTAGGATCCAAACCTACATGTGCTTTCCTGCTAGGGAGCCGTCACCTGTACAACCATTAGCAGCCAGGGAAATTCTGTGCCCCGCAGAAGCAAGCACGCGCAACCCTTGGACTCGGATCCTTGTCTGAGCATGCCTAAACACATCACTAAGATAGGTTTCCTTTAAAAGGAATGCATTTTATTTTTCTTAGATATTCATGGAAAAATATTTAACTTTTAGCAAGTATTCTCTTCAATACGTTTCTATGGGTAATTTGAAGCTTTACACATACATTGGGCATTTAGATTTGTGCACGTTGGATTCTTTCAGGTGCCATTGTGCTCTTCCTTGGCATCCAATGTGTCCCTGTGCTTTTAACGCAGGAGTGAGCTCCCTCCGGGAAAACCTGCCCTTAATTTATCTACTGCTATATATGCTCCAATTCAGACACTCAAAAATATAGAGTTAGGACTGCAGTACAGAAAAGGAGCCTTGACGTGGGCACTGCGGCTTTGACATATATTTGCAAATGAGTTCAACAAAACCCTCTGTTTTAAATGTGAATTGTTAGGCAAGGTCAATGTGGTATGTTTGCAGGCTAGCTGGTAAGTGGGTTTGGAATTTTTTATTGTTTGTTTGTGATGTTTATAACGCATGCAGACTTTGCCTCCTGCACTGCAGTGCTACAGCGTGGTTATGGGTCCCTTTTACAATACAAGCATGATTCTTCCAACTCTGAAATAAATTAACCCAACTGCAATCTCAACGGCAAAAGGAGCATTTTTGTGGCAAAGTGACAGTGATACTCAAATAACCCACACCTTAAGCATGATGTACCCATCTACCTACATTTCTTCTCCAACTCCCTATTTTGTTGGGCATTGGTCTTTTTACCCTAAAATGTTGGGCTCACAGAATGCAACTTTCACTACATAGCCAATTGCTGGAGCTAAACACTGTCACATAAAAGGTCATGACGACATCTTCCCAAGTAAGCTCAGATTTAGTTTACCCAAGGTGGACCCCATCAGCAGCAAATGTCGAGGGAGAGGAGTTGAAGATTATTGGATTGTCAGACGGCACTGTTACTTTGTCCTGGATTGGCAAAGTGTTGCTGTCTTCTTAAAGAGGAACTGCAGTCTCCGCACATAAATTGTAATAAAAACATCTTTGCCATTCTGAAGCTTCCCTCCAACCACTTGCATATTATTTTATATATACTGTGATTCTGTACTTGCCAAAATATGCTGCAGAAATCTCCCTCCACCGAGTCTGGCTGCATCCATTTTAAATGTGGGCAGCTGAAGCTGCTGCCTGTTCACTTCCTGGATTTACACAGAGGCACACCTCCAGCTCTGTAGATCTCATTGGCCCTCTTCTGACTCATCCCCCCTCCCTTCCTGGCAGAGAGAGGGAGAGAGCGGTCATGCATAGAGAGCTGTGCATGAGGTCATACGCCTAGGCTTCTTACCAGACAAGAAACAGGAAGTGGGTTGTGTAAGGTATTTACTGTCAGAAAAAAAATGTTTTACTATCCAAAGTTAAAACAACAAGGAAAGAGGATTTAATAAATGGAAAAATGACTGAAGTTCCACCGCAGAAAGACTGGAGATGCTATCTAACTTTGCATGTAGCATAAATCTACACATCTCTAGCATTAAAAATAAAGTAGAACAAGCATGCAAATTCAAAAATGACCTTAACAGGTAAAGACTACAATAATAATGCAAAAACAAAAAAACACTCAATCACTGAACACACACCAAGTTAAGCAGTGTTTTTTTACTTTAACATAGTTGCAATATTTCACTGTAAGCTGCTGCTTATTGCTTGTATTTGCCCAAACCAAGTGGATTTATTGCCATTTTAGACAGAAAGGAAGTGGTCACATAACAGGCAGTAGACCAGTGGCCTTCTAAAGCCAAGGTAATGACATCAGAAATATTACTTCCTGTCCAGAATATTTCAGACCTCTGGGAAAAGTCAGCTTACGCTGAGAACTTTGTGGTCTGAGCACACGGATAATGTGGAAACCGGATGAGGGATTAATTAGAAGGCACAGTGCTCTTCACACTTTAATAGGATCCCATCAATGATTAACTAAAACGACACAATTTAATGGTAGGATCACAGCTGCTGTAAAAAAAAGTTAGGTTTCATCACTGCAGGTGTTATACAGAAAATCATTTTGGGTGTTTCAGTACTAAAACAACAGGCATGTAATCAATTTCAATTTTAGAGTGCTAACTGGAAACACTAATAGGTAGGTGTGGGTCAAAACACAAGGTGAGCGAGTAAAACAAGTCTTCCTTCCCATCTTCATACATAGAAAATTTAATAAATCCAGAAGGATTGATGGAGCACACGGAGGCGAGCGAATATACTGGACAAATCACAGTTAAGGCTCCATGTAACCTGGGTTTAGGAGTTTTTTGTCTAAGCTCCTAAACACAACTTCATAAGAGCCTGTGTGTCCATGTGCACATAGGCTTTTAGGATCGTTTAGGAGCTACTGGGGTTAGAGGAGGTTCAATCTCCCTCTCTTGAACACGGAAGAATCACGGTCAAAATAAAAATGTTTTGTTAGCCAGATGCAAAACACGCCGAAACGCGGTGTGATTTTGCCACATTTTGCCTTTTCCTGCGCCCAAAGTAGTTCAAGTGTACATGAAGCCAATAAAGGATCTAGGGCCGAAACAACTAATCGATTAATCCACAACTAATCGATTATGAAATTAATCTATTTCAATTTTCATAAATCGATTAATCGGTCAGTAACAAAATTGGGGTTAAAAAAACTAAAATTAGCACTTTATAGTACAAAAAAATCTCTACTGTAAGTTTTACTTTCACTGTCCCACAGTAAAAAAAAAAATGAACCCCTTACAGTAGCAATTTTTTGCTCTTTGTACTTACTGTATTTATTGGCGTATAACACTCACTTTTTTTACCCTGAAAATTGAGGGTAAACTGTGCCTGCGTGTTATACACAGGGGGCTGTGAAAGTTTTTCTCCTGAAACTTCCCTTATAAAGTTACGGTGCGTGTTATACGCCGATAAATACAGTATTATTTTTTTAACCCCATTATGTTACTAAACATCTCAGGCCTGGGTTTTAGTGCTTTTTGCAGAAACACGCTACAGTTCACTTACATGTTTTCCTATGGGACACGTTCACATCCATGATTTTTTTTCAGATTCTGCGTATTTGTTATGGGCGAGGACTTTTTAACGCAAAACGGTGCCATTTTGTTTTTTTTTGGTTCAATATACTTCAATGGAGAAGCTGCGGAAAAGCATGTCATGTGTTTTTGCGGCAATTTGTGTTTTGTAATCTGCCCAACAAATTGGCCCAAAAAAAAAAAAAGGCTATTATCCGATTAATCGAAACAATAATCAAACCAACTAATCGATTAAGAAGTTAATCGTTAGTTGCAGCCCTAAACTGATCTTGTGTTGTCTTTCCAGGCAATTTTTGGTGCCACTGACCTGCACCCCATGCTTTCCACGTTGTTGATATCTAAAGTGAGTCAAATAGATCAGGATTTTCTGGGCTGGAAAACCAGGATAACAGAGCTAAGAATAATAAATACAGAAAAGCTTATTTACCCTTAAAAGGGGTTGTAAAGGTTTGTTTTTTTATTTTCTAAATAGGTTCCTTTAAGCTAGTGCATTGTTGGTTCACTTACACTTTCCTTCGATTTCCCTTCCAAATGTTTTTTCTTTGTCTGAATTTCTCACTTCCTGTTCCTCTTCAGTAAGCTTTCCCCCATCATCTGAGCCATTCTGGCTGGGGTTGGTCACCGTGCTCGCCCCCTCCCTTGGGGACTACATCCCTGTGGGGAGGACGCGGCATGTAGTGCCAAGGGAGGGGGCGAGCAAGCCCACTAACCCCCAGCCAGAACAGCTTGGATGATGGGGAAAAGCTTACTGAGGAGAAACAGCAAGTGAAAAATTCAGACAAAGAAAAAAAACATTTAGAAGGGAAATTGAAGGAAAAGGTACGTGAACCAACAATGCCCTAGCTTAAAAGAACCTATTTAGAATATAAAAAACTAAATCTTTACAACCCCTTTAACCCAGTGCTCCCCTTTACAGATAGCTACCCTCAAAAGTTGGAGTCAACTTGTAACTTGGCGATTTCAGCCGCTCTCAATCATGAAACAGATATACCGTCATCGCTCTTTGTTTCTGCTATAGAAAGATTCCTTGTTTTATTTTCATAGAGAATAAAAAAAAAAAAAAAAAAACAGATCGGGCACTATGGGTTGTTTTTTCTTTTTAACTCTATTTTAGTCTTGACAAATAAGCCCTATAAACTTTATGCACAAGGAAAATGTATAGATACCAATATAAGTAGCTGCACACGTCAGTACACCAAAAATAACCAAGATACTTTATAAAACTTGAAAGCTATCCGTGCAATAAAACAATGAAGGGCAATGCAAATATTTACATAATGGGACTACCAGTATGTTGGTAAAGTTCATATTAACACATTAGCAGCAGTAGCTACAGTACAGGTTCTATGTGCCTCTGTCTGTTTTTTACTGAAAGGAGAGGCCCTGTGCCCCGGAGCAACAGCATAGTAGCTCACACGGCGAGAGTTATTTTTTCCTAGAACAGTTAAAGCATAACAAGCAGAAAGAAATGAAACTACCTCAGCAGTAATTTGGACACATATGCATAAAAATATACACCGACAGTAGATCCTGGTTGGACATGTTTTCAAATGATTTTTTATTTAGCAAAGTTCAGATAACCCGCGATCATAAATTGGACACCTTTAGGGCCCGTATAGACAGGCGTTGGGCCTGTGTTGATGGCATCATTACAAATCAATTGACAGGGTGAATTTACCCTACAGTTTATCCTCTTCTAACCTGCATTTGACCCATTTTAAGCAGGTTTGCATTCCTATAGACTTGAATGGGAATGCAAAATCCATCTGAAACAAACGAAAAGCCTGTCGACACAGGCCATTAAAGAGAACCTGTCACTAGGCTATTCATTTCAATGTCAATCTGCCCATTTGATTATATATGACGTTAGCACATATTATAAATGTTTTAACTTCAAAAGTCTCCATTGTGTAGACCGCAAAAGGGCTGGGACTGCTGTCGAATACCACTATCTTGAGATGTGAATATAAGGAGCCGTAGCAGACTCAGAGCTGTCACTTAAAGTGGTTGTAAACTTCAGACATGAAATATGAACAAAGCACATTCTTCTATACTGTGTACTTGCCTCTATCCAATGTACTCAGTGTGATTTCCCTTTGCTGCCTCATACCTCTGTTATCTGCACGAGTCACTTCTGACAGCCAGAGATAAAAAGATGACAGGGAAGATAGCTACAGCGCACAGTCTGTGATTGACAGCCACAGCTGTGCATGTTCCAGTGTACTGTGAGGAAGGAGGTTTGTCCCTTCCCTCCAATCATGTCCTCACTGAGATAAGATTTTTTTTTTTTATTTACAACTCCTTTAACCACTTTTTGTCCTTTATTAAGCCTTTCTTTTGTTCCTTAACACGTACCATATATACTCAAGTATGAGCCGAGTTTTTTAGCCCTTTTTTAGGGCTGAAAATACACCCCTTGGCTTATACTGGAGTCAGTGTACCGGAAGGGCTGCGAGCGTCCATTGTTTAAAAGTCGTGGTTTCCCCCTGGTCCCTGGTCCCTTCCGCGATAGGCGTTTTGCAGCAGACACTGTGTTCAGCCTATCACGGACGTTCTCTTGTCCGAGGATGAAAAGACGTCTGTCATTGGCGGAACACTGAACACAGTGTCTGCTGGGAAACGGAGTCCGAGGATGAGAAAATGTCCGTGATAGGCTGCTGGGAAAGGCCCATCACGGAACGGGACCAGGAGGAGACCATGACTTTTAAAACAATGAATGGACGCCCGCAGCCTGTCAAGAATTTCAGGTACACTGACAGGCACAGTGAGGTGGCAATGGGCACAGTGAGGCATACAAATGGGCATTGTTGACCCTCTTTTCCGCTTACAGTAGCTACTGCATTCTCACCCTAGGCTTATACTCGAGTCAATACATTTTCCCAGTTTTTTTGGGTAAAATTAGGTACCTCAGCTTATACTCGAGTATATAGGGTAAGTATTCCTTCGCAAGGTAACTCCCCCCCCCCCCCCCAAGTGACAGCATTGCTTTAAAGTTCTTCCTGGAAGAATTCAACTTTTGCTTGTGCAGTAGAGGAACTATAGGCACATAATACTATCCCTATTCAAACATTCCAGAGACATCTATAGACAGCTGTGTTTACAGTCTCCCCCCCCCATGGTAAAAGCAAAGTTTGAATTTTCACCCTGAACTTGTCGCAATCGTGCAATGATCTCCTCCTGTATAATAAACTTCTGTACAAAGTGCAAACATCCTCATTTGTGGACCTCAGAAGAACTGAGTTGCAAGAGTTTCAGAAAAACTAGAACACTGAATTCAATGTTTAATTCCTCTCGGTAGATAGATAGAT
Source organism: Rana kukunoris (assembly GCA_029574335.1). Lineage (NCBI taxonomy): Eukaryota > Metazoa > Chordata > Amphibia > Anura > Ranidae > Rana > Rana kukunoris. Next base: position 69,881,063 of record CM056057.1, on the reverse strand, counting down.
CTATATAAGCACGATACACTTTAGTACAGCCTGAAACCACCAAGTTCTTCCTTTTGAATATGGAAAAATTTAAAAATGTTGTAAAAATTTACAGTATCTTTTAAAATATATTTTTAATGTTAAAAAAAAAAAAAAAAAAGGTACACCCAGCACAGATAAATAACTTGACCAATTGTCCACAGCAAAACATTATAGATGCCAAATGAACCTTTAAGTTAAAGCAAATAGGTACAAAGCTGGGACGTTACATCAGGCTGTCTGGAATGCAGGGGTCACGTCACCTCTAGCTCTTCACACAAAAACTGCTTTTTTTTTTAAAGACAGGCGGAGAAGTCAGTCTTTGAAAGTGCCAGGCACAACACTGCTCCAGGATTTTTCACTTCACAGGATTACTTCAGCACATTTTAGTGACAGATGTTGTAAAGTCATTTTTGTTATAACGTTCCCAAGGCAACCCTTCAGAAGATTGATACTGGGTCTTGTGAGAAGACTAGATTACACAAATCCTAATTGGATGGTTCCTTTATCAATGTTGTGACTAGCACAGAGTTAATGAAAATGTGTCTGATAGCAATAAAATGCTCCATACTGATAGCAGACCACAAAAAGAGAAAAGTCACAGATTTCGACTAGGGTTGTCCCGATAACACTTTTTTAGGACCGAGTACAAGTACCGATACTTTTTTTCATGTACACGCCGATACGGATACTGTTTTTTAATGTCATGTGACGGTTTTTAAACCACAATACAGACTAATGATATGAAGAATGCTCCTTACATTGGTGGTCAGTGTATTGATCTATTGTGCAGCTAGTACATGACAGTTCCCATCTGCCTGGTGGACTGAACAGGTACATATGACATGTTTGGTATATTAATAAAATAAATACAAAACTTTTTCCATCGGAAATTCCGACCGTGACAAGCCCATCTGAGTTTTTCCCCATCAGATATTCAAATGAATTCCATCTGAGTTTAGATAGAGAACATGTTCTCTTTTACTCCGATGGAATTCCGTCAGAATTCCGATGCGAGTTTGGTTGGACAAAGGTCCGATCGTGTGTATGGGGCTTAAGTGTTACTAAACCCCCAACAGTAAAATTAATCTGTATATGCGGTAAAGCATGCTTGTTATACTTACTGTGAAACTTAAAGAGTTAAACCCTGTGCATTGTGTAAAAGGGCTGTTTGACCCCGTCTTCTCCAATTCTCCCCTTCTTCCACTTTCCCTAATCCATCTCCTGATAACACAGGGCACTGGAGTCACTCTGTAAATGCTCAGTTTGGTGTGTATTTCTAGAGGTTGTTTTTTTTTTCTTGGGGAGGAAGCATTTGATCAGCACAGGCCAATCAACACCATCCAGACAGAGGCTCAGTGGTCCTGAAAGCTCATAGGACAGTCAGAGCAGAATGAAAATTCCTCCTACAAGCTTCAACTAGACACTGATAGAAGTCACAAGACTGGGTATTTAGCAGTTTATATTTACAAAAACAATTGTATTTAATGTTCTGTGTGAAACCAGATATAGTAAATGCAGGGTTTAATAAAAATTAAAAAAAGTGCACAGAGTACAGCCAGTCCTAAACATCAGAATGTGTCTACCATTGCACTGTATAGTGCTGAATCCCCAACAAGGGTGTAAATCTCTAGTACAAGGCCATACTAAAAATCTATGGATGGGAAGATCATCAATCTTCCAGGTAGTAGCATTTTCTTCTATCTTTAGGTTCTCCAAGCCTACACCATACAAAACACCAACAGCTTAATCTGATGAGGCAAGTCTTACAGCACTGTAACCCACTGCAATCAGAACGAATATGGCCTAAAGTGCTGAAAATGTTACCTTTGCTCGTAAATAACAGCTGAAAAATAATATAGCATAAAGCCACTTAACATCTTTCATCTTGCGCCAATCTCTATACAATGGGCATTTTCAGCACAAAAACGTCTGCATTGCAGAGTGGCAGCTAATCACTGAATATCAGAACGATAAGCTAAGGTGATCTGATATCTTAGAGAGAACAAGGAAGTCACTGTTTGTCTATGGGAAAAGAGCATCTATATGAGCAAAAAAATAATCCAACCCTGCAGAGTATTAGCTTACTCATTTTTGAAAAGGCTATTTATAGGAGAGCCGAAGGTCTGCCAGGAAACACTTCTAGACATTCATTATTCAATGTCATTGCCAAGGTATTGCCTGAATACAGCCTAGGCAAGATTAACTGATTGGGGAGCATTAAACTTGTTACAACAATATAGAAGCAGGTTCACCTAAGCATTGCACTTGTGATGGCTTGTTCCATGGGATAAAACAGAAAAAAAAAAAGGGAAGAGTATTTGCAGACATACCCTGCAGTCCATAACACGAGTGTCGGCAGCATACAGTGATTGCATGGAATTTTACAAGGAGGATTTTAATTCATTGTAATGGAATTCAATACCGAAGGCTAGGGCTGCTTAGAGAATGGAGAAGTGGAGGCTGAATCATATAGAAGGTAGAATATGCCAACTGCACAGCTGTTCAACTGGGACCAAGTCCATACTGGTCAGGAATGAGAACATCATTATATCATAGGTGGGAACAGCTGGAGAGTAAAGTGTGAGTTTTATAGCAAACAAGGGACCCTTTAATATAAACGGTCAGACTAAAGAACTTTCTGTATCACCTACAGCAACCAAACTCTCTCGTTTTCTATAAAACTAAAAAGGGAAAGTCCAACTAGCCATCTTAGGGCAACAGACAGTGCTTGTATATATAACACAGTGGCATTACACATAACGGAGCTTAATGATTCTATTCAGCCAGTCCTGAGATTTAAATATTCCTGGCAGACAGCACAGCAAAGCTGTTTGACTTATGACTTATGCTGGCTACACACGGGAAGTTTATTTTCGTTTAACCCAGCGAGCATTGCCATACTAGCCTATCCAATTTTAGTGTGGCAATCTCCCTGCTGAGCCATTGTGTTCTGACTAAGTCACTGCCCCCCCCCCTATCTGCCAGAACAGTGATCAGCGCTTACAGCCACTGACTGAGCACCGATTGGATGACAGTCTTACAGCATGTTCGTTCGACAGAAACAGGTCATGAGAACAGCTTTTGTTGGACGAAGAGTTGTATACACAGGCTAAAAGTTGACAGATTCCCGCTGAACAGACCGTTTTTGGCCAATTTGTACCCAGCTTCATCCCTGTTGCGGTTAAGCAACAAAGCTTTGCCACCAACCCAACCTGTGACTGGACAGTGGAGGAGTAGTAGCATATGGATGAGCTCATCTCTCTCATGATCCCTGTCAGCATTTTTTGTACAAGGGATACTTGATTGGCTCCCAGTGCACAATTGTTCGTAAAAAATAAAGCCAAGCTTTACGGATTGCTCATTAGTCCTAGATTATTATGGTGGTGATTACTATGGTGTGGTAGAGCTATGAGAGTTGATGGGACTGTCACCTGTGGTTGCTGTAGAGCTAGGATATGCAATTAGCAGACCTTCAGCTGTTGCAAAACTACATCTCCCATCATGCCTCTGGGTGTCATGCTTGTGGCTGTCAGAGTCCTGCTATGCATCATGGAAGTTGTAGTTCTGAAATAGCTGGAAGTCCACTAATTGCATATCCCTGCTGTAGAGTTTCTAGGACTGAAGACACACAAACAACCCTACTAATAAGCCATGCTTACAAACTTAAAGAACTTGGCTTTAGAGAATACATGGACTTTGAGGCGCCGTACACACGGCCGAGGTTCTCGCTGAAAATCAGCGAGAACCTCGCTGGAATGCACATTCCAGCGAGGACCTCGGCCGTGTGTACGGTCTCGGCGAGCTTCCCGTCGGGAAGCCCGTCGAGCCGAAATAGAGAGCACGCTCTCTATTTCCTCGACGGCTCGCCTGGAAAAATGGCTGGTTGCCATTCCCGACGGGCGGGTCGCCGAATTCGACGGCCGGGAGAGAACCTCGACGGGCGGAACGATGTGTTCTGCCCGTCGAGGTTCTCTGCCGTGTGTACGGCGCCTCAGACTAAAGCCCCGAACACACGGTCGGACATCCAACAAAACTTCCCTTGGATTTTTGTCCTAATTGATTTGTCCGATCACACCCATAGCATACACACGCTCGGACTTTTCTACAAACTTTTCTAAAACTTTCCCATCATCACGTGGTTGTTCTGCTCTTTTCTGCTACCCTTTGGTTAACTTCTGCTATTGTTGGTTGATTTTAACATTGGTTCTGAGCATGCGCATTTGTAATTTGTCCAAAAGTCCGATGGTTTGCTGTACACACGATCGGACTTTGCACCATCGGACTTTTGTTGCCTGAAAGTTGGTCCGTTCGCAGACCCAACTTTTTGTCCGATGAAAGCCAAAAAAGTTGGTCCGATGGAACGTACACACGGTCGGACAAATGCGAAAAGTGTCGGATTTTGATGTTGGTTGGGCAAAAGTCCGACCGTGTGTACGGGGCTTAAGTACACTTTTTTTTGCCCATGACCCAAGCCAGCGATGGAGAATCTTATCACCCCAGAAGTTTTGGAACTACAATTACCATGATGCTCAACTACACTGCAGAGTGCATGAGCATCGTGGGAAATGTAGTTCCAAAACATCTGGGGTGCCAAGGTTCGCCATTACTGACCTAAGCTAATCGATCCCTCTCTGCAGAAAATTACTTACCAAGACCCAACACACACAGCCTACAGCAGAGGTGGATTACATACATGCCGCCAATCCTATTGTCTCTTGCCCACGCATTAGGTCCCATAGAAACATGTAGGGCTTCTCCCCATTCATCTCCAGCTGGGAGATGAAGGTGAGCACCATGAAATAATAATTTTTTAGGACTCTACTGGTCAGTGACAAAAGGACTTGCGGTGTGGGATGTAAACAATCCCCAGGGGCCACAGGCATGGGGTCTCAGCATCTGCAGAGAGAGAAGATGGGCTTAGTAATGTCAGCAGGGGGGTGGAGGGTCAAAAAGTATAAATTAACTTTAAAGGTACACATATCTTGCTTTCAAATTCTGCTCCCCCCCCCCTCCGGTTTTCATAAATCAGGATTGCATGTTACATATATAAACACAGCCCTACTTCTCTATTGACATATTAAAGGAAACCTGTGTAGAGAGATGTATGCAGGCTTTCAATGCTGTCCTTCTGAAAATGGCAGTTGCCTGGCTTTAATTCTGTTGTTCTTGTTTGAATAACTTCTAAAATCAGTGACCTGGAACTAGCATGCAAATTGGAATGGTCAGAACTCCTGCACTCTTGTTCTGGGTCAATAGCCCAGATTGTATATTAGACAGTGATTTAGCATAAAACCCAAAGAACTAGCATTTTTAGGAGGAGAGGTTGGCCTCCAAACCTGCTCTGTACAAGTTTCTAAAAAAAAATGAATACGCTTTAAAAGTAGAACACCAACATTTTTTTCAATTTGTTTTTGGGCTCGCCCCACCCCTTCCTGTATGAGAGAAAAAATTAATTGCCAAGCCCTCTTTGCCCTTCCCATACTGTCCTCAGCCTCCTATTCTGTCTATTGTCATGCGTCCTCTTTGGGCTAAATGACAGTGAAGCATCATTCTACCCATTTCCTGTGATCCCAGCCTGTCACACCCCTGCGGGTGCATTATCAAAGTCTGCCCCCCAGTCAGTCAAGGAAAGCCTACACCCTTGCTACTGTTAGGAGAGAGGAGAAAAGGCCCCAGGATCAGTGGACCGGATACAAAACTGCAATAGAAAAGTATAGATTTTGAAAAAAATAAAAATACTGGTAAAATAAAAGCAGTGATGGCACTCATAGGCTCCAATGGCCCTGCCATTGTTAGCACTCCCTCCTCTCCCCTGCAGCAGCAACAGGGAAACCAGAGCTGCAGGAGCATGCGACCAAACCAGAGTGGATAAAAAAAGAGATAAGTACACAGATCTTTTTTTATACAGCGCAGTAAGTAGTGCATGGACAAGGAGCAGAAATTAAAGCGGTCGTAAAATGCACCTTTTTTTTTTTAACCGACGGCTTTCATCTTCAGCCGGTCTTCCTTCAAGGTTCGCCTCCTCCCGCCATCTGATTGCCTGTGCTATGATGGCGTTACTTCCGTGCTTGTGCGCGGGAGTTACAGACCGCGGCATGGAGCTCTGAAGGGACGGCACGGGTATGCTGTCCCTCTCAGAGAGCATGCTCTGGTAACGTAACCGGATGCATGCAGTGTGAATATCTCCTAAACAGTGCAAGTTTAGGAGATGTTCCCTGTAGCTTTATTTTACACTTGCCTGTAAGTAAAAACGGTTTACTTCCACTTTAAGTGCAACCCTATGAGTATTTTTCGCTATAATATATATATATATTATATGCATATTTCTAAAGCAATTTCCTAGTCGAGCACACAGTTAAACTTACAGCAGCCTTATCCGCCTAGCGTGTGTGATAAAAACCTATATTTGGACAGAATGTTGAGTCAGTCATTTCCTCTTGTTGGCATTGCTAGCATTCTGAAAAGGACACTCATTTCCAGATAAGGGTGATTGGGGAAAAAAATGCAGCAATACTAGTAGGATCTTCAACTCAAAGTTTTTCAGATGGCAAAAAAAAAAAAATTAGAAGACTAAAATACCAAGATTAAAAAAGGAGGAACATGAAAGCATGTGTTGTACAGGCACCATCACCAGGAGAAATGTTGCACTGCTGTACAATGCAGCATAATCTAGTCATAGCTAGTTATAACTTTAAAGTGGATGTAAACCCCAAAAAAAAATTTTTTATGTCACAATGTAGAGTATAAGATTTCCTATCATCTGTGCCCAGTCTTGCCACACAGAGTTAATCCAGATCTGAGAAATCCTCTTATGTTCAGTGAAAATGAACAGCCTTCCAGATAAAACCCTGCCTAAATTCAAAAGTCTGTTTTCTCTCTTCTTGCTTTGAGCGAGAGGTTATTTACATATCTAGCTAGGACATGTTTAACTTATGTTATGTTTTGTTTATCATAACATGAGGTGATATAACATCATAACACATCCTAGTAATATACAATGAACAAGCTAGATATGTAAATAACCAGTTACTGAAAGCAATAACAGAGAAACAGACTTTATAATTTGTCAGGTTTTTATCTGGAATTCTGTTAATTTGCACTGAACATTAAAAGAGGAATACTCAGCGCTGGATTAACTCTGTGTGGCAAGACTGGCCACAGATGATAGGAAATCTTATACTCTACATTGTGACATAAAAAAAAAAAAAAAAGAATTGGGTTTACATCCACTTTAAAGGGGTTGTATGCGTTTTTTTGTTTTGTTTTTAAATAATAAACATATTATACTTGCCTCCACTGGGCAGCTCATTTTGAGCAACGACAAAGTTACACTGTACAGTCAGAGCTCATTCACACCAGCACAGTGCAAGTCACATTCATGGTTGGGCTGCAGTGCCATCCAATTATGTGCTTTTTTTCAAATCCTTGTTCACTGTATACAATATTAGAAATAACTTTTTTTTAAATTTACTTTTACAAAATCCAGCCTAACCCCACCATCCTTCATCCTCCTAAGCACAAATATACCAATTATTACATACACTGATGTAAATGCACCTTTATTCTTACTGCTGCGGCCTTAGGCAGATCATTTCCGATAGTTACTAATACAACAACAAAGCACGATGAGATCCTCAACCAATTGAAGAACTTTTTTTTTTTCCTACATTTTGGAAGTGGACCAGTCCTACTCAACATTTTTACCAAGTAGGAACCCTTGAAAAAGCCTTCACGTTTCAGGAAACCCACTCCAAAAATGATATCTTTATCAGTACATTCGAGTGATCAAACCCCCTCCTCTATTTCCAAGTGAAAATTATGAGATTAAAAAAAACTGAAAATGTTAAATAATCCCTGAAGCTCCATTCACCCCTGATCGTAACAATTTACTAGCTTTTTTCAGGTACCATATATACTCGAGTATAAGCCGATCCGAAAATAAGCCGAGGCACCTAATTTTACCACAAAAAAATGGGAAAACGTATTGACTGGAGTATAAGTCTAGAGTGTCCATGTGCATGCCTCATTGTGCCCATGCCTAGACTGACGTTTAACATGGGAGTCTATGGAAAGGGTGCCCGAGTTTGAAAAATCGGTGCTCCCCAGCCGTAGGTCCCCCACACAACTTGGCACACGTGTAGAGGAGAAATGGGACTATATGTATGCCAAGTTCCGCATCCAGGGGACCTACGAACGGCCAGTACCGGGTCCCCAAATTCACCAGAGAAATTACAGTTTAACACGGGAGTCTAAGGAAGGGGTTCCCCGGCTTTGAAAAATCGGTGCTCCCCAGCCATAGGTCCCCCGGACAACGAACTTTGCACACTTGCAGAGTGGGCTACATGTGTGCCAAGATTGAAGTCCAGGAGAACTACTGCTGGCTGGTACTGGGTCTCCAAAGTCCGGGAGATAAGGCACAAAAAGGTGACTCGAGTATAAGCTGAGGGGGTCATTTTCAGCACAAAAAAAACGTGGCTTATACTCGAGTATATACAGTATTTATTTTTTAAAGCTTTTGCAGCTTTTCCCAAGCATTTTTAAAGCTTTTTAGAAGTGTAATACAAGCATTGTTGGTTTAGCCAATAGAAAGCACTAGGGGAAAGAGATGGAGAGGAAATTAGGGGTGGAGAGCTGCTATTTGAGCAGAAAACACTCAAGTCATGCATTTCTATAGAAGTCTATGGGGTCAAAAATGCTTGTAATCTGCCAAAAACAAGCTCACTTACTTTGAGCGAAAGGTGTTTCGTTTCAGGTGTAAACAGGGGTTATTGAAATTAATGGAATTTGGCTTGATGAGCGTTTTAGAGCTACAAGCAGAAAATCACTCAGGTGTGAATGGGGCCTAAAGCCTGCCATATAAACAGATTCCTGATGAAAATGTAATGTAGTGCCAATTAGAACACCGACAACCGACCATTGACTGCACCCAATCAGATGCGGACACTGTTCATGTCTTCTAATAGCCATGCGTGCCAGCTGTCAGAATACAAGAGTCAGCAGAGAAGACTCCTTTACCCATGCTTCTTAACAAGGATAGAGGAATCCATTAAATTTCCCTCATTCAGCTCACGGCCTAAATAAGAGAAATGTGTGCGGGTAGCCTCGGTGGCCAGTGTAAGGCCCCTTTCACACTTATACGACTTGTCACACGATTTGTGATGGCAGAGTAGCATGACAAGTTGTTTCCCATGACAACCATTCACATTAGCACGACTTCAAGTCGTTCCAACTTCAAAATAGTCCCTGCACTACTTTGGTCCGATTTTGATGCCACTTACACAGGCATTCCCTGGAATCGTGGGAAAATCGAGACCTCAAAATTGTGCGATTTTGAAGTCGCCAATAGTGTGAAAGGGGCCTTAGTAAGAGATTGTCAGACACTTTTCTCTCTTCAAAGTCCCTCACAGCCTCTGGAGGAACCCTGGGGGGGAAAGTTTGGTCTGGACAGTCCTAGGAGCCAACAGATCTATACATGTAACAGCTAGTTTTTGTTTTTCTATTAATAATGACTTTGAGAAGCGCCTTTGTGGCTTTCTAAAATGTTTTTTGGTGCCAAGGTAATTACTGACCTATATTAAACACAGTGAGAAGGGTACATTGTAACCTTTCCTTGTTCTGGCTAAAAAAAATAATAACGATTACCTCTAAGTGACACCAGTCAAGAAAAAAAAGAAAAAACATCCCTAGAGAAACAACCTTGCAGAAGACAAAAAAAAAAAAAAAAGAAAGTAAGGTTTTTATTGACGACTTGTCCCCTTAATCAGGGGGGGGTTTTCTGGTGACCATACCCACAGGAGAAAAAAATAAGGGGAAACTTACAATTTTCCAACCAACATAACAGGAAATATCCAAGTATGGCAAACCAATACAGTAACAACACTATTAAAAAAGGGGAGATTTCACATCTGTTCCTTGTCTCTCTGCAACAGGAAATTACTAAAACTGTGTTGGCTTGTGATGCCCTAAATTTTCTACCCTGCATCTAAACTCTGCCTACCCAACAGCTTTCCAACTTACACATCCCTTTTCCTTTTTATAATCTGCAAAACCAACTGATAACTAGAATGCTGGTGGTATGAACAACACACGACCTGTATAAACCAGAACTTAGCCCTGGATCACAAAGGTGAAATCGTGCTACTTTAGCACAAATTGCACTGTCGTATTGTGATTTCAATGAACAAAAAAAAGTCACAATAAAAATCTGTAAAAATTTGTGCAGGAAACTTTAATAAACAGCTGCAACATGAATGCATCTATTGCAATTGGGTGCGACTTGACAGTTCCAAATCTCATGACAAGTCACACCTGTGTGAACGTGGATTTAAAAAATAAACTTTATGAATATAAAACATAACCTAACATGGGTGAACAGGCAGGATTTCTAAGGCAGAAGACACATGCTAAGGTTTACATAATGTTCTTATTCAATTTCCTTTAGATTGACCTTCAACTATGTTGTGCAAGAGCCTGCCTGACTGCATTCAAATTGAAAGCGTTTAATTTTACCCTCATATTATATGGTTTTGGCAAATCTAAAAGAAAATTGTATAATGTATTGGCAGCCTAAGTCTCTTCTGCATTAAAGTTACTTACCTGCCTGTCCATCCCTGTACAGTGAGCTGTGAATGGACTCCAGGACAGGTAAGTGTCCATATATTAAAAGTCAGCAGCTGCAGTATTTGTAGCTGCTAGCTTTTAATATGTTTTTTAACGGCGGGGCTCTGCTTTAAGTCTCTTCTGCATTAAAGCTACTTAACTGCCTGTCCATCCCTACGCATGCACAACACATTGTAGAAGTTCGGCAATGCCAAGTTGACTTAAATCCAGCACATACACTTGAGTGATGTCATCTTGCTCTGGCAATCGACATCTTCTGGTGGCCAGTTTCTGGGTATCAATTGCCAGAGCAAGATGACATCACTCCAGTGTATGTGCGCCGGAGATCAAATCAACTCGGCATTGCTGAACTTCTACAATGTGTTGTGTATGCGCAGGCAGTTAAGTAGCTTTAGTGCAGAAGAGAATTAAAGCAGAGCTCCGCCATTAAAAAATTATTAAAAGCCAGCAGCTACAAATACTGCAGCTGCTGACTTTTTAATATACGGACACTTACCCGTCCTGAAGTCCAGCGACATCTGCAGCAGAAGACGAGCAAATGCTCGTCTATCTGCTGCCCCCACCGCCATCCTCGTGAGGAAGTGAAGCGTTCCGGCTTCACTGCCCGATTCCCTACAGTGCATGTGCGAGTCGCGCAGCACCGTCCTCATTGGTCCCCGCTGTGTTCTGGGAGCCGTGTGTTTCTCAGAACACAACGGGCGGGAAGTGACGCACTACCCGCAGAATACCCCGCAGAGAAGACTCCCGGAAGTGGGTGCAAATATCTGTCTTAGTCAGGTATCTGCACCCCCCTCCCCTGAAAGGTGTCAAATGTGACCCTGGAGGGGGGAGGGTTCCGATGATCGGAAGTTCCACTTTAGGGTGGAGCTCCGCTTTAAGCTGGTCAAACATGATACAATTTTCTTATCCTATTTGTCAGATTTACCTTCAGCTATATAGTGAAAGGGGCTGCCCGATTGCATACAAATTGAAAAAGTGTTTAGGTTTGACCTAGTTTTGGTAACACTGAATAAGGTATGGCCAGCGTAAGTCTCTTCTGCATTAAAGTTACTTACTGTACCTGCCGGTACAGTGAGCTGCGCATGCAGATGTAGAGGTTTGGCAATGCCGAGTTGACTTGAACTCCCGCACATACACAGGAGTGATGTCATTTTGGTCTGGCAATTGATACCCAGAAACTGGCTACCAGAAGATGTCAACGGCTAGCGCGGACGCCACATCGCTAGAACAAAAGGTGAGTATGGTTTTGCTTAAACACACACTCAGCCGCCACATCCAAGAACTGTTCAGCGGCGATATATAACATCACTGTCTCTAGGCTGAATTCCGCTGTGACAAGTCTGGGTTGTAGAATTCTTGAAGACAAGCAGAGTTTCAACATGCTCTAAACTTTCCAACCCTTACCTAACATCCCTTCTAGAAACCAAACAAAACCAAATATTTTGGCCTTCCCAAACTTCTGCTGCAAATATTTACAATGACAACAAAAAGAGGAGCGGTGGCATCCATCTGTGGAAGTGATGAGACAGATTCTTAAGGAGGGGGCAGCAGTAATTGACAATCCAGAAGCTCATTCAGTTCCTGAATAGCCCTAATCCTAGACTCTGGCCCCCACAAGGCATTCACTTCACCCCCCCCCCCTTCTCCCACTGACATTGGAGCCCGCCTGCAACAAGTAACTGTCCATGAGGGTGACGTCACCCAAAAAGTCAATAGCCCTTTGTTATGACTTGGAGCGAGGAAGAGGGGGTGAAGACTGCACCGCCTCAAGGAGATCCCTGAATAAAATAAATAGGAATGGCCGGGAGGAAGACTTCTAAAAACCAGAGAGAGAGGAGCTGTGATTGGGGGGGGGGGGGGGGGGGTGGAATCCACAAGGAGTGAGAGGAGGAGGAGAGAGGGGGGGGGGGAGGCGCAGAGCTGTCTGCAGTCTACGTGGCATTTCCAGGAGGCAAAGGCAGGGGCGCTGCATACTGGGGGCACCCGGGGGGCACATCCATCACCCCCTAGCAGGGCTATTAACCCTTGCCTTCCTCGCTTTAACCCTTGCAACACCAAAAAAATCATCACTTTTGCATTCTCTGGCCAACACAGACCATAGAAGAAGAAAAAAAAAAAAAACGTAAATTGATTAAATAAAGTGAAGCTGCAACCAATTAGATCTTTCTAATAATAATAATAAAAAATAAAAAAAGGAACGACTACAGCCCCAGATCACACATGTACCCCCAATCAGCAACAGGCTGCAATCAGGTGCCAGCTGCATTTTTATTATGATGATGAGTCCCCCTTGTCATGTGACCAGGCCAGGTATACCGGGAGCCGGTGTCCCGCACTGTCCATCAGGAATGCGGTGTCAGCGAAGCGTAGCGGTGCTTACCTGGGTGCGGTCGGTAGGGAAGCCGCGGTAGGGTGACAGGAAGAAGAGGCGGAGGAGGGGGGTGACGGGATGAAAAAGACGCAAGGTCGCCCGGTGTCCGTCTTCCTGCGCCGTGGTGTCCCCGGGGCCGCTACAATCTCAGTGCGCAGCTCTTCCACTGCCGGGCTGCAGCGCCATGCTGGAATGCGGGGAGGTGCGCCTGCGCAGAAGCGGCCGGGCACAGGCGGCCCAGACGGCCCCGCCCACTGCTCTCCTCAGTGTGCTGGCAGGAAGATATGTGCCCCCCCACCTCCTCCTTCTTCTTCTCCCCCTGCTAGGAAAATCCACACTGACCCCCTTCACTGTGCAAATAGTTTCAGTGCATGGGAAACCCACACAGCCCCGGCATTGTGTGCTCACTGGCAGACATACATTGCAGCCCCAGTCATCTTTCACAGAGGTGCCACTTCTCCCATCTCCACACACAAGATATGGGATTGTCAGGCTCCCTCACTCACCCCACTTTGGTTTCTCAGACGTGGTGGCTGCTGACTTATTCAATGTTTTCCACAGACCTTCAACCATACAGTACTGACTTAGAAAGGTGTTCTCTGCCTGGTTATTAAAGTGTATCTAAAAAACAAAACTTTTTATTTCCATTTTGAATAGAGTCAACTTTTTGCTATCTGTGTCCCATTCAAATGATTTCCCTTCACTTCCTGTTTTGTGGATACAACAGGAAGTCTCTCCAAACAAAAGAGAGCAAATTTTGATTGGTGCATGATACCCAAGCCTAATTTCAAGCCCTGCCATCAATAAGGGCCCTTTCACATGTCCGCTCCGCTTGTCCGTTCATTACAAGTCCGTTTACAGACTTGTAATGAACCCCTATGGGAGCGGATTCGTTAGCGGATGATGCACCTGCTAACGTCCGCAAGATCCGCATCCGTTTTTTCGGACGGAAGAATGTCCTATTTTTCTTCCGTCCGACCAAACAGATCGGATGCAAACGGACAGACGGTCCGTTTCCATCCGATTCCCCATAGGGGAGAGCGGAGGAGAGACAGGGCGGTCCCTGCACAGTGTGCGGGGACCGCCCTGTCCGCCTGACAGCTCAGCGAGTCCGGCCAACGGAGCGGGTCCTTTGACACGTGCGGACCGTTCGTCCGTTTTTAGATGTCCGTTTTTTGACCGCAATGCTTTCCTATGGGTCCTCTCACACGCATCCGCTAACGTCCGTCTCCGTTTTTTTGAACGGAAGAAAACCCTATTTTTCTTCCGTCAAAAAAAAACGGAACGGACGAAAAACGCATGTTGGCGGACGATACGTTTAACATCCGATCCGCTAACATCCGATTTTCATCAAAATATGTAATAAAAAAAAAAAGTTAAAAAAAAAAAAAAAAACGGATGAAAAACGGATGAAAAAAACGGATGAAAAACGGATGTGAACGCACGAAAAACTGATGAAAAACGGATGACAACTGATGAAAAACGGATAAAAAACGGATCATCTGATGAAAAAAACGGACCCAAAAAACGGTCCGCACGTGTGAAAGGACCCTAACACTTTTCCATCTGAAAGTCCAAAGAGCCAGGTGGAAATTTCCCATAGCACCTGTTTTCAGTCAGATTCAGTCAATGTTTACATATTCTGACAGATATGGGTGCAGCGGGAGATTCGCCCACCTGCGTTGTTTAGCATGGATGAGGGAATTTATGGATTTTGACTTTGGATTGTATTGCCTTTATATACACTCACCGGGTGACCAGACATTCCCGGTTTCCGGGGACAGTCCCCAGATTGAGGATACTGTCCCCGGACCAAGTCTGTCCCCCGGTTTTGTCCCCGGATTGGATTTAAACAGGGGCTGGGGCAATTTCAAAGTCAGTCAGTGCAGAATATAACATAATAATTCTGAATTACGCCCCCTCCCCCCGCTCCGCCGCTTCTACTAGCTTACGGGGGTGTATTTTTTTTCCATTATCTGTGCCCCTTTCTGATGATCATCTGCTGGTCGGAGCTGAGGGAATATTTCTTCAGTTTCGGGCGCATGCTCATTCAGCTCCGCTCGCATGTTCTTCTGCCTTTGCTCAAGCGCCGGCCAGCCGCCTGCCTGCTTATCTCCTTGCCTTCCTTGGTGGAATGATCTTCCTCCACTCCCCACCCAGTAGTAGCCGGGAGAGTGAAGTTTTCTTGGCAAGAACCAGCAAGAAAACTGCTGGCAGAGCTTTCTTGCCGAGTAAACTATGCGTATGTATGAGGCTTTCAGGTTCAGGTTCAAGAAACTGCCCAGAATCTCGACGAGAAAAATAGAGAACCTACTCTCTATTTTCCTCATTGTGATTCTCGGCAGTGTTTTCCTCCCGAGAAACCTGAGCGTCTGTATACTTACCTGTCGCCGTGGAAACCCGCGCATGCTCGAAATGACATCACCGTGTTCTTGCCGTTCAAAAGAACACCGGTTCTTTTGAATTGTGTGTATGTACACTTGGCCGGCAAGAGATTCTTGCCAAGAATCTTGTCAGAAAAAAGAACTTCCGCTTTTCGGAACCCCCCCCCCCCTCTAATGTCACTTTTGGCACCTTTCAGGGGGAGGGGGGTGCAGATACCTGTCTAAGACAGATATTTGTACCCACGTCCGGGCATACTCAACCACTTCCCCCCAGGAGAGAGCGGGGACCAGTGAGGACGGGCCGCGCCGATCGCGCATTCGCAGTAGGGAACCGGGCAGTGAAGCCGCAACGCTTTACTTCCTGATCCCTCACCGAGGATGGCGGCGGGGGCAGCCGAGAGGCAAGCTTTTGCTTGACCTCGGCTGCCAACATCGCGGGCGTGCTGGACAGGTAAGTGTCCATTTTTTAAAAGTCATTGGCTGCAGTATTTGTAGCTGCTGGCTTTTTAAAAAAAAATTGGGGTGGACCTCTGCTTTAATGACCGCCCACCGTACGTATAGTGTGGCAAGGCGCCTGCTTTGCATCAGATCACGTCCCTAGTATATGATCTGACACTTAGGCCCCTTTCACACTGAGGAGTAGAGCCTAAATACCACCTGAAAAACTCCTGCCCAGCAATCTCAATGTGAAAGCCAGAGGCGATGCGCTGGTGGGAGAGAAAAAAATCTCCTGCAAGCAGCATCTTTGGAGCGGTGTGTATACTGCTCCTTCCCATTTAAAACAATGGGAAACCGCAGTAATACCATCCGCAATGCGCCTCTGCAGAGGCGCATTGCGGGCGGTATTAACCCTTTTTCGGCCGCTAGCGGGGGTTAATACCGCACCGCTAGCGGCCGAATTCCGCGGCATTTCCGACGGCATAGCGCCGCTATTTTTAGAGGTAAGTATAACATGTTTGTTATTTAAAAAAAAACATTTTTTTTTATCTTTAGTGTTCCTTTAAAAAATCTGCAGCAATTGTGTGATGTTATCACGTCAATATGGACCAAAATCTCTGAGGAATGTTTCCAACACCTTGCTAAATCCATGCCACGAAGAATGAAAACAGTTCTGAAGGCAAAAGGGGGTCCAACTCGATACTAGCAAGGTGTACCTAATACAGTGGTCACTATTAGGGAAGGAACAATGTATGTATTTGAACATTGACAGTGGACCACAGCTGTTGTCATCAATAGGACCCCTAAACACCATGGATGGCGGAATTGATAATGGTGACCATACATAGTGAGATAAAACTGAATAATCAATGTCCAATTCAACAAAATGATTTAGGCCTCATGCACCCTGGGTGTAAAAAATGCCACTTATAAGGGTTTTTGACCTTTCTATTTTTTCAGCCTCTTAATACTCCGCTATGTTAGCCTCTGTGGCCATTTACACCTAGGTGTTTACAGGCAAAAAATCACCCATCACTTGCATGTTCAGGAGAGGAGCCTTGCAGAAAAAAATTGGCACCTTTTAGGGGGGATGGTTACCTGTTTTTGACAGTTACCCATCCCCACTTTCGGGAGACAGCAGCGTGGTGCCATCCCCCTAAAGGTCAGCAGAAAAAATTGGCACCTTTCAGGGGGTGTGGGGTGTGGTTACCTGTTTTTGACAGTTACCCATCCCCACTTTCGGGAGACAGCAGCGTGGTGCCATCCCCCTAAAGGTCAGCAGAAAAAAAATGGCACCTTTCAGGGGGTGTGGGGTGTGGTTACCTGTTTTTGACAGTTACCCATCCCCACTTTCGGGAGACAGCAGCGTGGCGCCGTCCCCCTGAAGTTCGGCCACCGTTCTCCTTCCTCCACTGCCAGATCAGTTAGAAATCGCAGTGCACTTCGCACATGCTCAGTAGGAACCCGGCCGTGAAGCTAAAAGGCTAAACTCATGTAAATGCGTCTAAACAGTAGGTGTTTTTAGCACTTGAGCACTAATTTCAATGGTTAGAATAAATTAATAATCTGGCCAGTGGAATGAATAAACATCCAAACATTTGTAAAACACAGCTTTAGGAACTCAGAGGAGCTGGGCAAACCCCCAGTGGGCATGAGACCCTAATCAGGTATGGAGCAGGCAAGGCAAAAATGGCAAGGATGAGCGATAAGCAACAGTTTCAACCAAACCCAGGTCAATTATTAGCAGAGTGAAAAAAAAGATCATACGGCGTTGATTGATGACGTTTTTCACACCCTTGCGAATCCCTTGCGATGGATCTTCATGTCATCAGTTGACCCTCTATGATGTTTCTTTCCATCACAACTGATCGTCTCGGGTCAATCGAAACTGCCACTCATCACTTAGCCATTCCATTTTTGTCACACTTGCTCAATATGAGATTTGATTGTCTTGATCTTCATTTACACCATGTATGGCCACCAGGGGTCAAGTCCTGGGGAAAAAAGTGTCCACCAAAAAAATATAATGATACGCTCATAAGCACTAAACCGCATGTTTTTTTTTTTTTCGATCCACTGTACCTTAGTAATCCTTTATGTTACTTTAAGCAAGTTCTTTCTAAATCCCGCAATAACTCGTGGCAGACCTCCGCTATGTCTCCTGGGAACAATGACAAAAGCTCCCAGGAGACATTGCGGCATCGAGGCATGGGCATCCGCTGACATTTTTTCAGAGGGGGGCGCTTCTGCAGCGTCGATATACTGTTGCATTTTACCCTTTCTTCGACCACTGGCAGGGGGTTAAAGGCGCCCCCACGTTAAAATGTAAAAACACCCCACTGTGCCCCCTGCATCTTTCAATATCTCTTTGTCACTACTGTGTACCCCCTCTCCACAACTGCACCTCTGGACCCCTTTACATTACACAGCACCCCACAGCTCTGGACCCCTTTACATTACACAGCACCCTGCATCACTGCCCCCCTTTACATTACACAGCACCCTGCATCACTGGACCCCTTTACATTACACAGCACCTCTTTCCCTTGACTGAAACACTACACTTTATTGACAGTATATTTATTTCAGGTCTAAAAGAGGAACCTTTTGGAATGAGGGATAAATGGATTTGATTCCAGAAGAGGGACAGGCACTCTAAATAAGGGACAACTAGAGGGGAGGGGAGCGCTGCAGTGCCAGGAGACATTGCGGCATCGAGGCATGGGCATCCGCTGACATTTTTTCAGAGGGGGGCTCTTCTGCAGCGTCGATATACTGTTGCATTTTACCCTTTCTTCGACCACTGGCAGGGGGTTAAAGGCGCCCCCACGTTAAAATGTAAAAACACCCCACTGTGCCCCCTGCATCTTTCAATATCTCTTTGTCACTACTGTGTACCCCCTCTCCACAACTGCACCTCTGGACCCCTTTACATTACACAGCACCCCACAGCTCTGGACCCCTTTACATTACACAGCACCCTGCATCACTGCCCCCCTTTACATTACACAGCACCCTGCATCACTGGACCCCTTTACATTACACAGCACCTCTTTCCCTTGACTGAAACACTACACTTTATTGACAGTATATTTATTTCAGGTCTAAAAGAGGAACCTTTTGGAATGAGGGATAAATGGATTTGATTCCAGAAGAGGGACAGGCACTCTAAATAAGGGACAACTAGAGGGGAGGGGAGCGCTGCAGTCACCGCTTAAATCGGCCCCAGGGCCAGTTCGGCCCTGCTCCTGGCTCTCCCTGGCAATTCCAGGGGGGCAAACGACCCCCTTGCCCTATGGAGCGGACGCCCATGCATCGAGGAAGTGACGGAATACCCGCACACTACCCGGTAAATCCATATACAGGAAGCGGCCAGTAACATAAAGGATTACTAAGGTTCGCCTGCCCCTGACAGTGACTCGAGCTGGGCATCACCGCTTAGTGAAGGATTTGCTCAGGCTGCTGTAGTCCTGCAAAGGGAACTGTGTTCCTGCTGTGAAAAAAGAGTAGGGACTCCGTT
Organism: Rana kukunoris; assembly: GCA_029574335.1. NCBI lineage: Eukaryota > Metazoa > Chordata > Amphibia > Anura > Ranidae > Rana > Rana kukunoris. Next base: position 69,861,709 of record CM056057.1, on the reverse strand, counting down.
CTCACGCGTTCCCGCAGGACTTGAGCCTGATGGCCACCCTACCTCATGCACCCTGGACGTTAAAATTACGTTATAAAAATGCCACTAGCTTTGCAGTGAGTTCTTAAACTTTTTTTTAAAGTTTTAGCAATAGCGTTTTGTAGCGTTTTGTAGCGTTTTCCGCATTATCGTTTTTTATCGTTTTTTTTAAAGACATTTTTTATTTTTTATTTTTCGATGGATCAAAAACACTGATGAGTGACGTTTTTGAGCGTTTATCAGCATTTGTCTGCATTTATCAGTGTTAGAATGTCTCTCAGAACCCACTAATTATATTGGGTTTTTTTAATGCTTAAAACGCCACTACCCAAAACTGCTGATAACAGCCTATGTATGCATGGACACATAGGATAAAATGATGGAGAGTAGAAAAAAAGTCTACTGACAAAAACAGCTGCTGTAAAACGTCCAGTGTACAAAAGGCCTTAAAGTGGATGTAAACCCACTCTCACCCTTTCTAAACTACTGCCATAGTGGTGATCTATAAGGATATAGATGTCTCCTGCATGTATCCTCACCTGTCAAATGTCCCCCCTCTGTCTGTTATAAGACCTGAAAAACTGCAGATTCTGTGGGTGGATCTGTTGTCTGGAGCTCGGTGGGTGGAGTCGTGATGTCAGTAGACGCCCACCTCTACACTCCCCTTGTCAACATGCATTTTCTCCTGTATATTCCTTACACTAAATTCTGCTATGATCACTAACATCCAGTCAAAATCCAGAAAGGTAACCACATGACTTCAGAAAAGGAGTGGGGTGGGAATTAATAACAAAATAATGCCTGTCTCAGGCTAGTGCATGAGATATGTAAATAACCTGTCATTCACAGCAAGGGCAAAGAACGGACAAAAAGTTTTCTCCTGTTTGACTGTTTTTCTCACTAAAAAAAGAAAAGAGGATTGCTCAGAGCTGGATTAACTCTTTGTGGCAAGACTGGGCACAGATAATAGGAAATCTTGTACTCTACATTGTAACAGCAAAAAAAAAAAAATGCCCCTGGCATCAGCTGATTCAATAGAAATCGGCCCATGTGTACTGCAGCTAATCCAGCAGAAGCCAGCCTCATGGCTTCTGTCGAAGGGGCATGACCGGAAAAGGCCTGTTGACCTGCTGACCTCTGGTGCAATACAGGCTTCCAGAACAGAAAATAATAAATGCACAATTTTTTAATGCAAAAAAATGTGCATTTATTATTTTTTGGACAAAAGATGAACTTATCCTTTAATTAATTATGCAGTTTTTCGGAGAGACTGATACATTTTTTTTCAATTTTGCAATATTATTATATAATTCTGATGTTAAATTAGAACAATAGGCAATTTTTATTTTGAATACAGTGGAGGTAGGGTTATCGCATGACAATGAGGAAGCTGATACAATCTGACAGGAAGACTCAATAAACTACCCCATGGTCGTCGTAGTTCATTTAAAACTACAAGCCGACAGCCGCAAGAGCTACCGGACCTTGTAGTTTTCCATTCACAGAGGACTATGAATGAGCGACGCGGACGGGTGGGCAGCTTTATTATGAGTATTTTATTTTTCAGTGTGCATTGAGACCTTTTGAGGTGACCCAGAGTAGATGGACTATGGCAACCATCTTCTGGAACTAGACCTAACTTGCTCTGGAGCATTTGAGCAGATAGTGAGTTAGCTCAGAGTAGATTTACTCAGTGTTAAGTACTTTGAAGAAATACTCTAGTTCAGATTGGAAAACTCACCTCCACACAAATAGAATGTTCTTTAAATTAAGGTGGGTGCACACTATAAGAAAATTGGGTGAACGATGGCCTGGTTTTCCTCGATGTTTCACAGCTAGTCGGAACCGACAGGGAGGAGGCTCTGGTTATGGGAGACAGTGGTGGATTGGGAGCATATTACGGTACACCCTAAATACGAGTATAATGTGTTCCTAAAGTTGAACCTAGCCTTTAATATAATGGTGGCATTTACACTGGCCACTGACACCCCCAACCACCCACCGGGGCCACCCCTGGATAATGCTAATTCACATGGGGTGATTAGGGTTTGCCCAGGCACACCCGGCACAGCCTGTGGGCATGCCTATGTTTCTGATCATGTCTGATCAGTCTATCGTATCTGACATTTCTCGTACAAAAACCATACCAAAAGAGTACACATTAAACCAAAATCATTCAGTCTGTTCATGTACATGAAAAGTTTGTCCCTTTCGGAAATGTACGTTTGCAAAATCTGAATCGGGTGTCCGAAAGTTGTGTACGCACTATACCAACAGCGAATGATCATGCCTTGTACGGAATTTTTCTTCCAACTTCTCATAGTGTGTACCCTTTTAGTGTATAGCTTTAGCTTATGTTTTATATTGCTTTTCTCACTTAAAAGAAGTAGGGTGGAATATCTCTCAAAGTGGGGCCTTTATGTCTTAGCAGATTTTCCTGGAAGAGAACCCTGTTGGAGATTGTTACATAGTGGATGAGTGGGCTCCGGGCACAGTGCTCTGCCCCAGGAGCCCAACCTTTTTGAAGCCAATTAGAGCCTCAGGGTCTAAACATGTGCTTAAAAAAAAGCTTGTAGAAATCTATGCATTAAGGGGCCGCCGCTGGTGATGGCCACTGCAGTCCGTCGCCACTCCCCTTTAGAAATATGAATAATGTGTCAGCCACACTCCACTCTTCTTTTACTGTATTTATTGATTATGCAACAATGTCTCCATCTGGGAACCAACTTTCATTGACTTGTTTCACCACCCTCTTGCTCACAAGGATAGGGGGGTTATCCCTATCATCTCCTATCCTTGTGAGCAAGCCAGGCGTGGCAAAATGCATCAATGAAGGTTGGTTCCCAGGTGGAGGCATTGATGTATGCAGGCACTTTGACAACTAATAAATATGGCAAGAGCAGTAAGAGTGGAGTGCAATTGGTACATTTTTTCATACCCCATTCTCAGGGCTTTTTTTCAGGGGGGAACTTGGGGGAACTCAGTTCCACCACCTCTGGCTCAGACCCTTTGGTGCCTGCTCACCACAATCACTTGTAAACACAGAAGTCTGGTTTTTGTGTTTACAAGTGATAGCTCTGCACTCTGTGTGTAACCCCCTGAACTCTGCACCCTTCAAAACCCTCCTACTGTTTGTGAAATCTGAATGGGATCGTGGTTGGGTTCCTGCACCTATTTTCTGAGAAAAAAAGCTTTGCCCATTCTACTGTTACACTTAGTAAATCGAATTAATTGGCCAGGCACGTTACCACCTTCAGGGGTACCCCAACTCCACCACGAGTTACTGGCACATATCTACAATAGCCTTGCTATAGCCACCACTCTGCCAGAATTCTGGACAGCTCTAGCTATACAAAGCCCCAGATATATTTGACCTCGTTCAACACCCTTTAATTACATTATAGTTATGCCTTTTACATCGGATCGGAATTTCAGACGGACTTTCTCCATTGGAAATTCCTACCGTGTGCGTGCCCCATCTGTGTGTTCTATTTTACTCCGATGGAATTCCGTCAGAATTCCGATGTGCTTTTGACCAGGCAAAAGCCGATCATGTGTGTACGGGGCATTAGAGTGAGGATTGTAGCAGACTTTGTTCTCTTTTTTTTTGGCACAGCTATCAGTGAATGGATGCTTAGTTACTTATTGCAGTTGAACATGCAGGATCTTGGAGAGGTCTTATACTGTGTGGATCTGATTCAGTAGTTATCAGCACTTTAAAATTGTTCAGGTGCATCCATTGTAATGCATCTCCTTACATAACCTCCAGACGAATTGATTGCAGAGCACGTTCAACAGGTTCAACTTCATCTCACACCTATCTGCTCTATGATGGTTCAAATAAGGTCCAGGAAGTGATTTTGTACAAATTCAAATATTAACTTAAATAGAATCATGTTGTATAAATATTTGATACAAAGCATTTTAAATATATAGGGCCAGATTCAGATAGATGAGAGCATCTTTGCTCCAGAGTAACGCTTCTCATTTACGTTACTCTGACGACCCTTTCAGCGCAAGTACTGTTATTCACATAGCAGTTGCGCGTAAACTTGCGCCAGAGTAACGATAATGCGCTGGCGTAACCCGACGCAAGGGGAAGTGGGTGTGATCATATGTAAATGATGGGCGGAGCCCAGCGCAGAGGCTTACGTTCAGCGCATCAACCACAGAGCATGCGCAGTGAGTGAGGCTCCACTCGCCCCTTTTGTGCGCATGCTCACAACTTCCGTCGGCACCACTTCACGGGAAACGTCAGCGCAATGCCTTCCGTTGGGCGTTTAAATGCGCCCGTAGAAGCGCCATTCCGGCACTAAAGTATATCCTGCTCCCCCTCCCCGCAGTGATGTTACTTTTGTTCTGAGATGGCTGCTCCCGTTCCCCGCAAACACAGAGGAGAAAGCTGAACTTTAATGGCCAGGAGCTGTCAGCCGTCATCTCGGCTATGGAGACCTATGATGTCTTCCTCCATGGCTGTAAAATTTGACAGACAAGCATGGACAGAGGTGTTGTCCTGCAAGTGGGGGTGCTCAGCTAGCTCTTATCGTCGGTAACGCTGCTGTAGCTGCTCTCCTGCTGACCTGTGGCCATCTGGAGTAAAGATAAAGCAGCCTTTTGTAGAAATAACTTTGCGCCGGACGGACGAGATACGCGCGGCGCATGTAGCCAGCGTATGGTGCTAATCCGTTTGTGAATTGGGAAAAATCCCTCATTTGCATATTTGCAGGGGAAATCAATAGGCGCGACTGATGCGCCAAGCGAAATTAAGCGCTGACGATACTCTGGCGTCGGAACGTTCCGCCGGTCGCAAATGGCCCGTTATTGGGCGCATCTAGTTTGGTGGGTACGGGCACATAGAAACGACGGCGCATCTTCACAGTTACGTGGCGCATATCGAAATACTCCAGCGCAAGTGTTGCTGAATCTGGCCCATATTTCTATAAAACCGAAACCACTTATGTTGGTTATTACTGCAATTTTTACATTGGAATTATTTAAAGTGCTTGTTAAGCAAGCTAAGCTGTTATTGCTATATACAATCGTATTAATAAATATTTTCAAAAACAACATAAAAAATTGAAGCATGTTTGAATTTTTTTTTTACGTTTTTCAGAAGACAAAAAACGATGCGAAGCCCACACACGATCATTTTAAATGACACTTTTAAAAATGTAATTTTATTTCATCACATAAAACGACCGTGTACACGCGGTATTAGGGTTTTGAAGTGATGATACATAGCATTATTGGGGAAAACTGAAATGACTGGAAGCAATTCTGTAAGTCTAGTAGGTAAATATCCTCACTAACACTGTTATACTGTGGTGACTGTTTCTTATTCTTGGAAAATGCTTTACTTCCAAAGTAAATGAATATGTTTTTAAACTCCTGCAATGAACAGTACTACTGAAGGAAGATAAAGAATTAATGTTGCCATTTATTAAAGGGGTTGTAAAGGTACAATTTTTTTTCATAAATAGCTTCCTTTACCTTAAAGGGGTGTTCCAGCCCCAAGTTGTGTTTAAAAAGTCAAGACAAATGGCTGCTGGCTTTTAATAACACTCACTTACCTGCTCCTGCGTTCCAGGGCGCCGACGGGGCTGCTCCTCTGCCCCCTCCCCGGCCGGCGTCTCCATCCTGATGTGGGCACCCAGCCGTCCCTTCGGCTTCATTGGGGGCTGCGCATAGCGCGGCTCGCCGCTGAAAGGCGACTGACCTGTCAGTGTCCCAGTGTTCACAGGGAGGGGGCTTGTAGGCTAATTAATCCCTCCAGCCCCTCGGCGGAAGCAGGAAGTACAGGAAGTCTATCCACTCCCCCCCCCAAAAAAATTACATAAATGTGGCATGTATGGGGGTGAGAAGTGGATTGAGAAGGGGTCATTTTTTTGGGTGGAACACCCCTTTAATGGTAAACAAGACAAATGGAGAGGGTGAATCTCCCTATTGGGGGCATAGAAAACTGACAAGCATTCTAATCCCTCTCTACTCTATCCAAAACTAAAATCTCCACCAACTTTGCCTTAAAGCGGAGCTCCACCCAGTATAACAACATTTTACAATGTTGTTTGAAAAAAATAAAAAAAAAAAACCTGAAAAAAATTAAAAATAAAAGGTTGCTACAATTTTTTTCCTTCCGCGGTGTGTTTTCTTCTTCTTCTCCTTGTGAATGGGCGCGCTGCTTCCTGGGATGTGTGTGTTCTCAGAGAGCAGCGCGCCCATTCCAAGCCAGCGTGAGACTCGCGCAGGCGCAGTAGGAAACCTGAAGCCATAGTGCCTGTTTCCCATATTGTGAATGGCCGCGGGACCCGGAGCGATCGTGGGACGGCATCGGGGGGCCCATCACGCGGGCGCCTAGGACAGGTAAGTGTCTTTATTTAAAGTCAGCAGCTCATGTTAGTAGCCTTTTAAATTTTTTTTTTACGTGGCTGGATTTAGCTTACTTAAAGAGGTTATAAAAGTCAATTTTTTTCTTTCTTCTTTACCTTAGAGTCCTCCTTCAACCTCATCCTAACTTTTAAATGTCCTTTCTTCTGAGAAATTCTTCTGTCTGTCTGTAACTCCACACAGTAATGCAAGGCTTTCTTCCTGGTGTGGAGTGTCATGCTCGCCCCCTCCCTTGGACTACGGAGAGTCAGGACTCCCACTAACACACAGCTCCTTTTCCTATCTGCAACGTAGAGAGCATCCTGACTATCCTGTAGTCCAAGGGAGGGGGCGAGCACGGCACTCCACACCAGGGAGAAAGCATTGCATTACTGTGTGGAGTTACAGACAGAAGAACAGGAAGTGAGGATTTCTCAGAAGAAATTAGGACATTTAAAAGCAAAATCGAAGGATGAGGTGAGTGAAGGTAAAGAAAGCTATTCAGGAAAAAGAAAATTGTACCTTTACAACCCCTTTAAGAAGTAGCAGAAAGCCTAAGGGGCTATAAACATAAAAAGGACAGTAGTTCCTATGTTGCATAAGTTTTTTTGCCAAAATAAACAATAATTTCAGTAGAAATATGTTGTGCAAGAATAATTGTTAAAATGTGTTTTTGATTTTTACGTTTTGCTATAATAAATATCCCAATAAAAAAATAAAAAAATAAAAATGTTCCTCGGTTTTGGCCGATATGTAATCTTCTACATATTTTTGGTAAAAAAATAGCAATAAGTGTATATTGATTGTTTTGCGCAAAAGTTATAGCACCTAAAAAATAGATTATTGGCTTATGGCATTTTTTTTACTAGTAACAGGGGTGATGAGCGATTTTTATCGGGACTGCAACATTGTGGCGTATAGATAGGACACTTTTGACACTTTTTTGAAACCATTGACATTTATACAGCGATCAGTGCTATAAATAGCCACTGATTACTGTATAAATATCACTCTATATACTATATACTAGGAACACGCGATCTGTTTCCTCTCCCCTGACAGGACGCGGATTTATGTGTTTACTCACACAGATCCACGTTAGTGCTCTCTCTCTCGAGCATTCGCGGGTGCGCAACGAACATCGTGGCTGCCGGGCATGCGCATCGTTTTCTCAATGACGCGGCGGGTGCCCCTTAACCACTTAAGGACCCCCGCACGCACATATACGGCCACAGAATGGCTCGTACAGGCACAAGGGCGTAAATTTACGTCCCCGCCTTCGTGCGGTTCGGGGGTCCCATCGGGACCCCCTCCGCGGCGTGCGGGGGTCCCCCTGGCTCCGGGAGCGATCCGGGACGAGCGGGCGGATGTCGGCGTTTACCCGCCCCCCCGCGATCGCTCCCAGCCAATGCGTGCGCTCCCCCTTTGTGTCACTTCCTCCTCCTGTGTAAACACAGGAAGGGGGAAGTGATGTAATCTCCCATCGCAGCGGTATTTCCAACCGCTGCGATGGGAGAAACACCTCACAGTAAGTCCTGCACCAACACTACACTGACATACACTCACATAGGCATACTTAACCCCTTGCAATCTGCCCCCCCACCTCCCCTGTCACAGTGTCACTGAATGCAGTGATTTAATCACTGCATTTAGTGTCAGTGTGACAGGCAGTGTAAAATCAGTTAGTGTTAGGTTCAGGATAGCCCCCCCACCCCCCCTAATAAAGTTTTAACCCCCTGATCACTGCCCTAGTTAACCCTTTCACTCCCTATTGCCAGCGTCACTAAGCGATCATTTTTCTGATCGCTGTATTAGTGTCGCTGTTCCCGCTAGGTAGCTATTTTTTTTATTGCGATTTTTTTTTTTTTACTAAAGACATGTGGCTAAATAAATTTTGGCCTAAATGTTTGACTAAAATTTAGTTTATTTGATTTTTTTTAACAAAAAGTAAAAAATAGTGTTTTTTTTTCAAAAATGTCGCTCTATTTTTGTATATAGCGCAAAAAATAAAAATCGCAGAGGTGATCAAATACCACCAAAAGAAAGCTCTATTTGTGGGAAGAAAAGGACGCAAATTTTGTTTGGGAGCCACGTCGCACGACCGCGCAATTGTCTGTTAAAGCGACGCAGTGCCGAATCGCAAAAACACCTTGGGTCATTTACCAGCGTATTGGTCCGGGTCTTAAGTGGTTAAAGTGGGCACCGTACAGCTACGGCGATTTGCGAAGGGGAGCCATTCTTCCATCATCAAGCGATGACGGGCGGTCGGCATGTTGTTAATGACTTATTAAAGGTCACCAAAGGTAATTTTATGCTGGTTTGTGCTGTTTACATTTCCGTTCTATCTTTTATCGTTTTTGTGTTATTAATGATTTATTAAAGGTTCGCCAAAGGTCACTTAGCCCCCCTACAACAGCCAAAGGACACAAAACTGGACTAGTTGATTAGTGCCGCATTTTTGCTTGTTTGTGCCCTTTAAGGGCCAGATTCAGGTAGATGCGCGCATATTTTCGCCAGCGTATCGCAGCGCATATACGCTGCGCTGACGCAAACTAGCGAGTGAAGTACAGTATTCACCAAGCGCATGTCCAGTACTTTGCGCCGGAGTAACGGAAATGCGCTGGCGTAACCCGACGCAAGTGGAAGTGGGTGTGATCATATGTAAATGATGGGCGGAGCCCAGCGCAGAGGCTTACGTTCAGCCCATCATCCACGGAGCATGCGCAGTGAGTGAGGCTTCACTCGGCCCCCTGTGCGCATGCTCACAACTTCCGTCGGCACCACTTCACGGTAAACGTCAGCGCAATGTGTTCCGTTGAGCGTTTAAAATCGCTAGCGGAAGCGCCATTCTGGTGCAAAAGTATTTCCGTTTCCCCCCACCCCAGGGAAGTTACTTTTGCTAAGAGATGGCTGCTCCCGTCCCCCCCAAAGAGAGGAGAAACCTAAATTACAATTCCCTGGAGGTCTCTGTTATAATATCCGCTATGGAGACTTATAATGACTTCCTCCACGGCAAAAAAAGTCGGAAGACCAGCCGGGATAGGAAGCAAGCCATCCTGGAGACCATTGCTGGCAGGGTGAATGTTTTGGGGTACTCCACCCGGACTGCTGGCGATATTCAAAAAAAAAAAAGACCTGCGGCGCAAGGTCCGTGGGAAGGTGGCCACCATCAGCAGGCATGAGAGGGGCACGGGGGGTGGACCCCCATGTGCGGTCAGCCTGACCACGGAGGAGGAGGTGGTCGCCCGCTGCCTGGAGAGGGAGCAGTTGGAGGGGGTACCAGGCTATGATTCTATGGAGGAAGGCTCCAGGACAGGTAAGTGTTTTTTTTCCCCTATTTGGTGTGTTGCATGTGGGGGGGGGGGTACATGTGCCAAGTGTGTGGGAACACCAACATGTGTCTGCTTTGTGTCATCCACAGATGACGGAGCTGGGCCATCATCTGTTGGCAGCCAGTCCACCCCATCCTCCCAACGGGATCCTGAGGCCGAGCCCCTGGGTGTTGAAGAGACCGAGGTGGAGGAGAGTGCCCACACCTCACCTGCAGAGGTGGTTGAGGAGGAGCCTGTTATTCCTGAGCAGGACTTTATTTTGTTTTTGGAGGAGTCCTCCCCTTCTGCAGGGCCCTCTGTAATACCCTCCCCCATCCTCGGAAGCCCCTCAAGGGCGACTCCATCCCCACGGGGACAACCATCTCCTGGCCCCAGGAAGGCCACCCGAAAGACCAGGGGCGTGTCTGATCTGGTCCAGGACCAGGTGGCGATGGACCACGCCAGGCAGACCCAGCAGATGGGGGAGATTGCTGGGCACCTGGACCGGGTCGCTGACAGCCTGGGCTCCGTGTCGCAGCTGACCAGTGCTGTGAATGAATGAATGAATGAATGAATGAAAACTTATATAGCGCTGCACATGCAAACTGAATCGCCTCTGGGCGCTTGTTGTTCCTGTCTCCTTTGATATCAAAAGAGATGGGTCTTGATCTTTCTCCTGAATGCTAGGTGGTTCTCCTCCAACCGAATTCTGGTTGGTAAAGCGTTCCATAGTCTGGGACCTTGGACCGCGAATCTTCTATCTCCTTTGGACTTGTAATTGGCTTTCGGTATCTGGAGTAGATTTTGGTTGCTGGATCGCAAGATGCGATTGGGGTTATGAACTTTTATTTTTTTGCACAGATATTGGGGAGCATTCCCATGGATACATCTATGCGTTAGACAGAGTGCTTTAAAAGCAATTCTGTCTTTCACTGGCAACCAGTGAAGGGATCTCAACGAAGGTGAGATGGATTCCCAGGTTTTTTTCCCAGTCACAAGTCTCGCAGTCGTGTTTTGAACGACTTGCAGACGAGCGATTTGGTACTTGGGGAGTCCGAGGTAAAGGGCATTTGCATAGTCCAGTCTGGAGTTAACAATTGCTCCCACCACAACTGCTACGTCTTCTTTAGGAATGAAAGGAATAAGTCTGCGTAGTAGGCGCAGCAGATGGTGAGATCCGCTGACTACTGACCCTATTTGTGCGTCCATTGTCATGTAGGAGTCGAAGATGACCCCAAGACTTTTGACTTTGGCGCTAGGGGTGATGAATTCACCCAGAATGGGCGGGGGGGTCCAAGTTGTTGCTGGTTGGTTCCTACGCTTGGCGTGAAACAGGAGAAGTTCTGTTTTCGCTCCGTTGAGTTTAAGATAACTCTTGGTCATCCAGTCCTCTATCAAAGAGAGGCATGTCTCTAGATTGAGGTGGTGATCCTTTTTATTGCAAATGCGGAAATACAATTGCGTGTCGTCTGCATATGAGTGATAGAGCAGTTTTTGACTGCTGATGATTTCAAAAAGAGGACGCAGATAGTTGTTGAATAACACCGGCGACAGGGGGGATCCTTGAGGGACTCCGCATGATACTGTCTGTTTTTCAGAAGTGAAAGGTCCTAACTTCACTATTTGCGATCGGTTTTCCAAGAAAGAGGAGAACCAAGATAAATCGCCTTCTGCGACTCTGGCTACTTCAGCTAGCCGAGTCAATAGAAGCTTGTGGTCTACTGTGTTGAAGGCTGCGCTTAGGTCCAACAGAACCAGAAGACAAGATTCTCCTTCGTCTGCGGCCTCAAGAGCGTCGTCCCATATCTTGAGCAATGCGGTTTCTGTCCCGTGTCCGGGCCGGAATCCCGATTGATATGGATCAAGTAGGTTGTGGGTATCTAGATGCTGTTGCAGCTTTTGTACCACTGCTTTCTCCATGACCTTAGAAAGAGAGTTTAGGCCTGTTATGGGACGGCGGTGAAGTGGATCCTTGGGGTCCAGGGTGGGTTTCTTCAAGATAGGTCGAATTATACCCTCCTTCAACTGGGCAGGCACTATGCCCTCCCTGAAGGATTGGTTAATAAGCTGCGTGATAGGAGGTGCCAGGATGTCGGCGCATTCCTTCAGCAGTTTGGTGGGAATGATATCATTCGGCGCAGTGCTGTTACGCAGAGTACCGATGATATTTTTAATGTCATGGGTAGAGACGGGTTCCAGCATGAACTTACCTGGTTGTGGCGAGTTACTGCCGGTGTTATGTGAATAATTACTGGGGGGGCTATGGGGGGAGTTGTTCTGCTCAATGCTTTGCCGGATTCCCTCAATTTTATTAATGAAGTAATCCGATAATTCATTGCAAATTTCTTGTGAGTCCGAATTTGGGGTTTCAAGACATCCTGGATTCATGGTCTGAGTGACCAGCTTGAAGAGCTCGCGGGGGCGGTTGAGGGCATTGTTGATGGCCTCAGAAAAATAATTTTTCTTGGCATCGAAGATTTCCTTGTGGTATTTTCTGGTTATTTCCTTGTAGATGGAGAGGTTCTCATCTGATGAACTTCTCTTCCAGACGGCTTCTGCCCTTCTGCGCTCTTGCTTCCGTAACGCCAGCTGGTTGTTGAACCAGCCTGCGTTATTTTTCCGGATGTGGGTTTTACGTTTCGGCGCTATTAAGTCGGCTGACTGTAATAGTGCTGTGTTTATGCCCTCCAGTGTTTCCTCAGCTTTTTGATGCGGCTGAATTGTTTTTATTTTTTCCCTCAACGTGGCTTTGAAGAATTCCGAATGGAGCTTCTTCTGACATCTAGTCCAGTGTATAGTCACTGGATTTGATGTTTTTATTAAGGGGGGGAATTCGGGAATAATGAATTTAATTGCATGGTGATCTGTCCATGGCAATGGTTCATTTTCCAAGATTTTTATTTCCAGATCGTTTCTGAAAATAAGATCGAGTGTGTGACCTGAAGCATGTGTGGGCCCACATACTAATTATTGAAGCCCTAATCCTTCCAGGTGGTCGATGCAGGCGTCGGCAACGGGGTCTTGCGGGGAGTTGGCCCAGAGGTTGAAATCCCCGAGCAGCAAAAGGTGTTTGCTGTTCAGGGTATAGGTGGAGATAAAGTCCGTCAATGAAGGGAGAAGCTGCGATTTTGAGCCGGGTGGCCTATAGCAGAGTAGAATCCGGACGGTCTCCTGGGAGTTTGCTTGCAGTTGTAGAGTAAGGGTTTCCATGAATGGAAGAGGATTTTGAAGGACTGGTTTTGTGATCGCAAGATGCGTCTTATGGATCACCGCCAATCCTCCTCCTCTTTGCCCTATTCTGTTTTCCGTTATAATACGGTCGTTTTCTGGCACCAATTCTCCTAGAATGGTGTTACAGTTGGCTGTAAGCCAGCTCTCTGTAATAAAGAGGCAGTCTAAATCGTGTTGTAGGATGAAATCATGGATTTCTAATCGGTGTTTTACTGCCGATCTAGTGTTGATCAAAGCACATGATATGTGCTTAGGTTGGGGCAAACTGCAGAGACCTTTGATAATTGATCTTCGATCGATCCTCTATAGGCGCTCAGTTTGGAGGGCTTTTTTGGTGCAGGCTGGTAGTATTGCGGCAAATCGCCTCAGACCCCACATGGCCTCTGCCGAGAATTGCAGATTAACCATGGTCGCCAAACACCAGGAGGGGGGGGGGAGGATTGTCGAGGATTGATTGAATCCTCTATCCTGGCTTGGTCCAGAGGAAGGCAAAAAAACCCTGACCGTGCTACGCCAATATGCAACGACAGGAAAAAAAATTCCTTCCTGACCCCTTGATAGGCGATCGGGCGAACCCTGGATCAAGTTGTAATGGTGTTGAGATTTGGGGCTGGGTGTAGTAAAATGGCCTGCCGATCGGCAGCAGGATCCAGGCTGGTAAAGCTCCCAGATTGGGTGGATCGGTGCTACCGTTGGGGCCAGGATTGATAGACCGGGGTGTGAGGTACTTTCCTGGGGGTATGGGGTGGGTTTCTAATCCGTTTTGGGACTTTGGTGGCGGTTGGAGGGGGTAAGAAGCGGCGCGCCACTAGGCCGCGGGTGAAGCCGCGGCCTTTCCTAGATTGCGGCTGCCGCGATTGCTTCCAGGCCGGCGTGGAAGTATCGAAAAAACGCCCGAAACGGCGGAAAATTGCAAGGATTGCAGGGATAGGTGGCGGATGGGTAGCTTGAGAGGGGCTGGTAGTGTGGGGGTATAGGAGGGGAGATGTGGATAGGGGGAGAGCCGAGGCTTTTAGTGGCAGCAGCGGCTTGTCCTAAAAAGGACGGCCGCCTGCAGCCTCAGTGGATGGCTTACCTGCAGGAGAGCGGTGAAGGAGGGAAGCCAGGGGGGTCAGGTAAAGCCGGGGGACGCCAGGTGGTGAATTGCTGGAGGAATGGAGGGATAGAGCAACCCTACCTAGCAGTCTGCCTGTCACTATCTGCCTGTCTGGTCCCTGGCAGGTGGAGGAGGTGGTGTAGATGGCCCCTATGTCAGGGGCTTATCTTGAGGCTCCAGAGGCTCCGGAGGGAGAGGAGAGAACCAGGGGATCCAGGGGCGGCTCGAGGTCAGAGCGGATCTGACAGCAGAGGCTGATGCTGGGAGAGGAAAGCCCTGCCTATCTGGCTCCAGGAGCTGTACGTCCTACTGTTAGGACGCACGCCGATTACTACTGGAGTCAGTTCAAGCCCTGGGGAGGAGTCACTCTTTCAGACTCAATCCTGGAGAGCAGGAGAACATGGGTGTGGAGCTGTGCATGACGTCGTGACCAGGCTGGGGGAGGTGAAGGCTGATGTTAAACACCTCACTGCAGCCGTCCACGCCAACACAGCTGCCATCCGGGAAGAGGGGAGGCAGAGGCAGCGTGACCAGCGGCATCATGTCACCCGCCAGCTGAGGATGCAGGTCCAGACTAATCACTTTCTGAGCCAGATTGCCGTGGCCTTGGAGGGCATGCAGCCAAGAGCTGCCAGGAGTGGCCCACCCGGGGATCAGCCTCCTCCAGATGCCCCCCCGCCCCCACCCACTCCCTCCAGGCAGCTGAGGAGCCCGAGAGTGCCCACAAGAAGGAGCCCCCGTCAGCCCAGATGAGGTTTTTTTTTGTTTTTGTTTATTGCTCAGGTTATGAGTATTTTATTATTTTTGTTTATTGCTCAGGTTATGAGTATTTTTTTTTTTTTGTTTATTGTTCAGGTTATGAGTATTTTATTATTTTTGTTTATTGCTCAGGTTATGAGTATTTTATTTTATTTTTAACTGCACACGGTCAGGAGTGCAGGGGACAGTGTGAATGGTGTGTGAATGTGAGGGGGTGCCACTCCTGCCAGTAAGGGGTGTCACCCTCGGCCGTGATGGAGAAGTTATCCCCACGGCTGTGTGAATGATGTGTGAATGGTGTATGAATGGACAGCGACATCATTGGGGCCTTGACGCTGGCGTTGCTGCTCCCAAGTCCTACATGCTGGACTTAGGCTAATCCAATGTGATGTGGATGTGGTGTGTGTGATCTAGGGACATCAGTGGTGTACATGCGTGCATTGTCTGTGTGATTAATGTTTTGGTTTAGTGTCCAAAGATGCCTACGGCGAGGACCCTCCTGACTGCTCTTCCATCAGCAGACTGGTTCTCCTCTGGCAGGTGGGGACTGTGTGGGTCGGGGGTCAGGTCATCACGTATGTCAATCTGCAGGCCCTTTCTCATGGCAAAGTTGTGCAGAATGCAACATGCACCGATGATCTGACACACGAAGGTAGGGGAATACAATAGGGTCCCCCCGGACTTATCCAGGCATCGGAAACGGGACTTCAGGAGCCCAAATGTTTGCTCCACCACTGCACGAGTTTTGATATGTGCCGCATTGTATCTTCTCTCTCCTCTGGTTTGGGGGTTCCGGAAAGGAGTCATTAGATGGGGTCCCAGTGCATATGCAGAGTCACCTGTAAGGGAAAAAACAGGAGGATGTTAGTAGTGCATGTGCCCCTTGTGATGTGTGCATCATGGGAGGGGATAGTCATGCCTGACTCCCATGTCACTCACCAATCAGCCAGCTGTCCCCATACATGTTCTGTTCGAATTCTGCTGGGATGGGGCTCTGATTGTAGATGTAGCTGTCATGGCTGGACCCGGGGTGTTTGGCACGGACGTGCCATATGAGGCGTTGGGCATCAGCTATCACCTGTACGTCGATGGAATGCCAATGCTTCCGATTGCGGTATATGTGCTCTGTGGCACTGGGGGGCTGAAGGGCCACATGTGTGCAATCAATGGCCCCCACTGTGCGTGGGAATCTGGCAATGCTGTAGAAATCTGTCATTGTCTTCAGCCGCAGCTCCTCAGTGGTTGGTCTGATGAACTGGTTGAACATGCGTCTGAGGATTGCGGGGACAACCTGGTGCACACATCTGCTCATGGAGGACTGTGACTTCCCAGCCACCACTCCACTTGTACGCTGGAATGATCCACTTGCAAGGAAATTAAGTGTTGCCAGTACCTTCACCAGTGGCTGCACTGCTTGTGAGCGGTGTGTCTTGCTGGTGATGTCATCCTGAAGGGTTGTGGTTAATTCAAGGATTGCATCAGGGCTGAATCTGAAGAGTCGATACACCTCCTCATCCCCCATGCCAAAGAGGCTCATGCGCGTGCGGTATATCCTCTCACGTGCCCGCCTCCTCCGTACCAGGGGACCCAGTACTAGTGCTAGGACCGCGACTGCCCCTGGCATGTTGGCACACAGAGGTGTTGTCCTTGCAAGTGTGGTTGTTCAGCTTGCTATTTTCGTCGGTAACGCTGCTGCTGTAGCTGCTCTCCTGCTGACCTGTGGCCATCAGGAGTAAAGATAAAGCAGCTATTTGTAGAAATAACTTTGCGACGGACGGACGAGATACGCGCGGCGCATGTAGCCAGCGTCTGGTGCTAATCCGTTCGCGAATCGGGAAATCTCCCTCATTTGCATGGCAAATCAATAGGCGCGACGGATGCGGCAAGCGAAAATATGCGCTAACGATACTCTGGCGAGGGAAAGTTAAGCCAATCGGAAATGGCCCGTTTTCTGGCGCATCTAGGTTGGTGGGTACGGCCACATAGATACTACGGCGCATCTTTACAGTTACGCGGCGCATATCGATATACTCCAGCGCAAGTCTTGCTGAATCTGGCCCTAAATCTCTATTTTATCTTTTGTTGTTTTAGTTTTGTGTCTTCTGGCTGTTGTAGGGGGGGGGGGGGGGTCTGGGTGATGTCGCTGTTTTAGCGGCACCTCAGTGTGAAAGGGGTCTTAACGAGAAGTATGGCTTTCTTGTTTTTGATTCTTAATTACCTAGGTGGATGCAGCATCGGTCCGATGCTGGATCTGTAGCCCGGCACCTCTAACACTGAGAACCGATCGATCGAACACGCCCATCGCTCATTCTCACAACTACCCGAGCAAAGAGCTGATTACTGTCAGTTAGCAGCTCTGTGCTCTGCCCCCTCCTCGCTTACTTGAACGCTGGGCTGTTGTGGGGGTGGGACCGTCTGGTTCAGGCTCGCAGTGGCTCACTGAGAGACTGAGTCGGGTGCCGTTCCAGGGACTTGTGCTAATCTTGCTTGCACAGTCGTGATGACACCTGGACCGACTCTGTGACATCAGCTGGCTCAGGCTCTTAGTGGCATGCTGAAAGGCTGAGTCAGCTGCCGGTCAGGTGTCTGGGTGGTTACCAACATTACAGTCAAGGATCCTTCCAGAGCCTGGATCGGCTCTGTGACATCAATGGACAGCTTGCTGTCATCTGAATCTGGGTCACAGAAATAAGTGCACTCTTGTGACCCAGAAGAGACATATGGCCAAAAAAGCATTGGCCATATTTATTTTTTAAAGCAAACTGCAGCTAACACTCTTTAAGCAAATTCAACCATTTAATTTTCCCTTTGGGTTAAAGGTTTTACATATGTAGCGCATCTGCTGTAGGATCCGCTGGTGACTAGGGATCCCCCACCCTGCACAGCCAAGCACACCAAATTTCCACAGGCTCGCTTGAGACAGGAAAACAGTCCAACAACTTTTTTAATTTTTTATTAGGGGTTAATAAACTTGTATTGGGATAGGGATATTATGACATTTTGTTCTGGAACAAAATCTCTTCAGGGACACTATATACACTCTCAGGGCCGATCGAGGAAATAGAGAACATGCTCTCTTTTTGGCTCGACGGGTTTCTCGGCGAAAATTGTACACACAACCGGTTTCCTCGGCAGAATACGTCTCCCATCGAGTTTCTTGCTGAATTCTGCCGAGGAAACCGGTCGTGTGTACGCGGCCTAATACATAGCTTGTGTATGTATCATTTTATTCTATTTAAAGTAATATATAGAAGCTAGGGCACAAAAGTGACTCAAGCCCAGGGGCCCCCACCACCCTAAGTCTGCCCTCCTGTCATATGACATCAATTGGACTCAATGAGGGCAGGAAAAAATGTTCTCATTAACTATTGTTCTGTAAACATTTGAATGAAAATCTAACTATGTATGGCTGGCTTAAGAGCTGGCTGTAAAGGAGCAAGTAGTGCAGGTACTTTGGGGGTCGGGGAATGCCATTACGGATACTCTGTCACCTTACTCTGCATGAGCAAGGTGACGGTGTCTCCTTTAAATATTCTCTATGAAGGATCTCATAGGATCCATGATTTGTAAAAAGCAAAAAATATATTGTCCATGTTACAAAGGTTACATTCAGATCCAAAATACTGCAAGGCATGGTAGTTGTGTAGCTGAGCACTTAAAATTCCAGATATCACCTGTCCTAGGTGACGCTTGCAACTGGCAGGAAACCTGAAGTTTCTTGTTTCAATCAGACACCACCCACTTTACTGAAGGATGTCCCTGTAATAAAAATATATAACCTCAGGTTATTAGCCATCTGATGTCACGTTGAAAGCATTTGCTGCCAAGTTTAACTGCACTCCTCCCTCTTTATTTCTTCTCTTCTGGCAACTCAAAGGCTTTTTTTTTTTTCTTTCACAGAGATCAAAGCATTTATACACTGCAACTGCTGTGGGAGTAGCTTTACTGTAGTATTTGCTCTGTAAATGTGTAATTTGCCCAGATGTGCAAATTACAGACAGCCTAGATACACATTCCCTCTATGAAAGATATGTCTGCTTCCTGGAAACAGCTCACAGAATGCTACGTCAATGCAACTGCATTTTCCACACTTTTTTTATTTTTTATAAGTTAGTTATATAATTTATAATTTTTTTTTAATATTTTTTTTGCAATATTGTTAGCATATATGTTCTTGTTCATTGAAAAAAAAATTGATTTTTTTTTTGTGTGTTGTGTGTATGTATATATATATATATATATATATATATATATATATATATATATATATGATATATATATATAGATGGATAGGTATATATATATACCTATATATATATATATAGGTGTATGTGTCTATATTTTATATATATATATATATATATATATATATATATATGCTGTATATAGCCAAAAACAAAGTGGGTAAAATCCCTGTCAGTTTATTATTTGCTGTCCATGCCCTATTGGGGCTTACCTCTGCCCAGTGGTTGCCTGTCCATATACAACCGGCCCCTAATCTACATGGAGTCTACATATAGTGTTTTTTTTTTTCTTGGAGGCACATGATTAGAGCCTGAGGCTCTAATTGGCTTTAAAAAACGATGGGCTTGGGACGCCCAGTGGTCGCCCGTCCATATACAACTGGCCCCAAATCTACATGGAGTCTACATAGAGTGTTTTTTTTTCTTGGAGGCACATGATTAGAGCCTGAGGCTCTAATTGGCTTTAAAAAAGGATGGGCTCGGGACGCAGAGGACTGAACCCTGAGCCCACCCAGTTGTATGACAATAGCAAATTAATAGTCTTCCTGATTCTCCTCTCGGCCAATCAAGAAGCGGGTCTCAAAACACGATTGGCTAAGAGGAGAAGCGACCGTATTGGTGGCCCGAGGAGGAAGCCGCTGAGGAGTAAGAGATGCAGGAGAAGCCACTAGGGGGGGGGAAGCGCAGGAAGGAGCCAAAGCTGCCCGTGACTTAAATGGGGAAAGTGCAGGGCTGGTGGGTGGACAAGTGAGCTACTGGGGGGGGGGGGGGTTGGGCGATCGACTGACTGATCAAAGGGGGGTGGGGAGATCGACTGACTGACCGAGCGGTGGTAGGGGGGTGGTAGGTGGTTTGTTTGCCGCCCCTCCCCAAAAATGGAGCATCAGCCGTCACCGCATCTGCCCACTTTTTCTTTTGGTGGGCAGATGCAATAGGTAGTGAAAAATTCCTCTTTTAGACTGTTGTCATCAGAACAAGGGTTCTCATTTGATGTTTCACTTTCATTTCTAAAGATCTGATTACAACTCTGAGGCCGCGTACACACGATCAGACCGGTCCGATAAAACTGGCCTTAAGGCCATTTTCATCGGACCAAATTGATCGTGTGTACGGCCCAATCGGACCGTTGTCCATCAGACCAAAGTTTTAAATCTTGCTTTAAAATCTGTCCGATGGACACCTGTCAGTCGGACCAAAACGATGGTTAGTACACAAAAGCATCAGACCAAAAACCGGCGCATGCTCAGAATTAAGTCGACGCATGCTTGGAAGCATTGAACTTTGTTTTTTCAGCACGTCGTTGTGTTCTATGTCACCGCGTTCTGACCCGATCTGATTTTGGACTGATGGTGTGTAAGCACATCAGACCATCAGGCCACTTCAGCGGTGACCCGATGAAAACGGTCCGTCTGACCATTCTCATCGGACCGGTCTGATCGTGTGTACAGGGCCTAAAATGTATTTCCCATTACTTTCTGCCTTGTTGACAGTGGTTAACAAGACAAATAGAGAGGACCAATCTACCTAGTGGAGAACCAAACAGCAAAATAAAAATTTGCATGCAAAACGAAAATGGCTGAACAATACAATACAAACATTTCCCAGTCCACTTATCAGCTAGTGGACAAAAAAAATAATTCTCTTCAAGGCCCCTTTGCAAAATGTGGTTCTTTAACTGCAGTTTATAGATCTTCCATCTTAGGACATATATAGAAAGTAACAAAGTGAGGGCAAGTATTCCTGGAAATAGAATAAAATATAAGAGCTCTGTTAAGCCTGGTACACACAGGCCGAATGACTTTAACAGGGCCAGTTCAATAGAAACCTTCCGACATCCAGCCCATGTGTACGGTAGCCGGTCCGACAGAAGTTGGCTGTTCAGCCGGCTTCTGTTGAAGGCTCATGACCAAAAAAGGTCTGTTGACCAGCTTCTGATCAGCATTCTCAGCCAATGGCTGAGGGTACTGACCGGAGTGTTCTGGTGGAGGGGCCGTCCACCAGTCAGAACACAATAGCTAAGCAGGAGAGATCGATGTACTAACATAGGGTTGGTTTTTTCGTTTAAGTGGCTGGGTTGAATGCAAAAAAACGAGTGTGTACTAGCCTTTAGACTAGAGTTAGGGACCGCACAACGTGGTTTTCATATATATTAACATGTGTTCAACTTAAAGTGTTTGTAAAGGTAAAAATAAAAATTAAACATTGCACTGTGTTGTGCAGAGCCAGCCTTAAGTCAATGAGCTCCCAACAGCATGGCCTCTTATGATTTATCTTGTGATCACAGTTGCCCCCAGACCAGATGACAATGAATGATGCCTACTAAAATATAAACCTATATCCTTTAACCTCCCTGGCGGTATGATTCTTTCAGATTTTAGGTGCTAAAAGCGGTACCATTATTTGCAAGGGAATTTGGCGTTTTATACTGTAGGCTTGTAATTCTTAGGAATAACTCACTGAAATCTATCCAAACAAGAGTCTAATAGGCATCCTGGGTATGATTTTTTTTTTTTTTCTTATTAAAAATTATAATATAATAAATAATTATAAAAAATTATAACAAATAATAATATAATTATAGTAAAAATTATTCAATAATGTAATCAAATCAAAATCACTGAAATTTGCTCAGTTGCAGAATTTTTGCTGTCATTATTATTTTTTTTTTTTTATGACGAATTTCCCCACAAATCGCTATCGCTAAATTCTGCAAGTGATTCTGATTTATTATCGCTGTTTTTTAGCTGCTCTAAAACAATTTTTGCCATAAAGGGACACTTTTGGTTGCTATGGGCAATCTACAGTTTGCAGGGAGAAAGAACAGTTTTTATTATCTAAAATGACATGTAGTGTACAGGGCAGACCACTAGGGACATGAGGGGTGTGTATTTTTTACATACAGTACTGTAATCTATAAGATTACAGTGTACTGTATGTATAGTGTTTGTTTACTTTTTTAAATTTGGCGCCGTTCCCCCCCTACGTCGCGACGCTCGCAGGGAAGGGAATCGGCGGGGACACACAGCATCAGGCGGACATCCGCCCGCCGTGTACTGCGGAGATTCATCGCTGGATCGCAGAGAAAAGGTAAGTAAACTTTTTTCTGCATCCAGCGAGGCAAGTCCGTGTGTGGCACGGGGTTACCGATCGTAGCTTTAAAATCTCACCCCGTGCCACACACGGGAAGACCGCCAGGGAGGTTAAGTAATGTGATATGATACAAAAAAAAACATATTCATTACTCCAGGTCAGTGTTTCTCAACTCCAGTCCTTGAGGCGCCCCAACAGGTCATGTTTTCAGGATTTCCCTCAGATGAAACTGATCAAATCACCTGTGCAAAATAATGAAAATCCTAAAAACACGACCTGTTGGGGCGCCTCAAGGACTGGAGTTGAGAAACACTGCTCCAGGCCACTACAAATCCTGTAACTGTGTAAAGCAATATGATCTCACCTACAAATTAGGGATTGCATCATCATATAGATGCAAAATATAGTTATATATAGAGCAGATAGTCTTTTAGTCAACAGGGATGAGGTTCTGGTATGTTGCTACCATGGGGTTATGACAAATCTGTAGGATTTGTGAAATTCCCAAATCATTAAACCCTTTGCCAAAAACTCAACAGAATCACCGTGGAAAATAAAAAAATTGTGAAAATGTAAAAGAGCCAATCATTTGAAAGTTTGAAAAACCCAGCCCTTTTTATATAAAGGGTGGGCAAATGGCAGCCATATTAAAATGTGGCATTATTTAGTACATGTAGGCATGTGCAGGTTAAAGTATGTCCTCCGACCAGTAGGTACCGTTTTACCATTACTTCAGGTTGGTTGGATTCAATTGTAAAGGAAATGACTCGTATTTTGGGGCTTAGATGACAGTGATCCGGTTGGATGACAAATTTGAGCAACCATTTTGATGTAGAACCCTATAAAAATTGGGGGCCAATGTCATTTGGCATTTCTACAATAAGACAGTAGATGGTAAAAGAGCTCTGGTGGGTAGGAATTATGCAGATGCAGAATAGGGGCAGAATCCAGGTGAGTAAGGGTAGGGATGAGCCGAACACCCCCCGGGTTCGGTTCGCACCAGAACGTTCGAACAGACCGCGGGTTCGCGCAAACATTTCGAACCCCATTGAAGTCTATGGGACCCGAACGTTCGAACTCAAAAACGGTCATTTTAAAGACCAAAATTCAATTAAATGTTGGAAAACGTCGTTCAGAACCCGGGTCTTGCCCCAGGGAACATGTATCAATGGAAATATTTTTTTTAAAAACGGACGTTTTTTGCGGAGCAGCCATTTTAATGATGCTTAAAGTGAAAAAAAAAAAATCCTTTAAATATCACACCTGCTGGGTGTCTATAGTAGTGGCACGTGTTTAGAAATGTCCCTGCACAACATGAAAGGACCAAAAAAAAAAAAGGAATTAATGCTACTTGCGCAAGTTCTGTGTGGCAACATTATGTCGAATATTTTAGCGGTGGTGGGGGGCCGTTATTGTTGTGTGAAAGAAATTTTTTAGAAAAAAGGGCACCCCTCAAACATACTGTAATTGGAGCGCAACAAGGAGCCACGTGCAAAGTATTGCATCAAAAATTGTTATTAGGAGCCCCTGTTAAACAGGGGCAGAAAAATTGTGCATTTGGCACAACACAACACTTGCAACCCCTCCCAATAACTCCAATTGGAGTGCAACAAGGAGCCACGTACAAATTATTGCATCAAAAATTGTTATTAGGCGCCCCTGTTAAACAGGGGCTGAAAAATTGTGCCTTGGGCACAACACAACACTTGCAACCCCTCCCAATAACTCCAATTGGAGCGCAACAAGGAGCCACGTACAAATTATTGCATCAAAAATTGTTATTAGGCGCCCCTGTTAAACAGGGGCTGAAAAATTGTGCATTGGGCACAACACAACACTTGCAACCCCTCCCAATAACTCCAATTGGAGCGCAACAAGGAGCCACGTGCAAATTATTGCATCAAAATTTTTTATTAGGCGCCCCTGTTAAACAGGGGCAGAAAAATTGTGCATTGGGCATAACACAACACTTGCAACCCCTCCCAATAACTCCAATTGGAGCTCAACAAGGAGCCACGTGCAAATTATTGCATAAACAATTGTTATTAGGCGCCCCTGTTAAACAGGGGCTGGAAAATTGTGCCTTGGGCACAACACAACACTTGCAACCCCTCCCAATAACTCCAATTGGAGCGCAACAAGGAGCCACGTGCAAATTATTGCATCAAAAATTGTTATTAAGCGCCCCTGTTAAGCAGGGGCTGGAAAATTGTGCCTTGGGCACAACACAACACTTGCAACCCCTCTCAATAACTGCAATTGGAGCGCAACAAGGAGCCACGTGCAAAGTATTGCAACAAAAATTGTTATTAGGCGCCCCTGTTAAACAGGGGAAGAAAAATTGTGCCTTAGGCACTGGTGGCGGAGCCCAGAAACACAACATTTCTTACTAGCTATCAGCAAGAAAAGTGAGGAGGAGAAGGATATTTCATCAGCAGCATAAGAGGACAGTCACTCAGCATCAGCAGTCTAAAAGGGATCCGACATTTCAACAAAAAATATATTATTCATTAATATCAGCATCAGGTGCTTGGTAGCTGGTGTTGATCCAAGCCTGATTCATTTTGATGAAGGTCAGTCGATCAACAGAGCTGGTGGAGAGGCGCACCCTGTGATCAGTGACAAAGCCTCCAGCAGCACTGAATGTCCGTTCTGAAAGAACACTGGATGCAGGGCAAGCCAGTAGCTCAATTGCGTACTGGGCAAGCTCTGGCCAGTGATCCATCCTCAAGACTCAGTAAGCCAGAGGATTTTCGGTGGGGAAGGTGTCCAAGTCGGATCTTGCCCCTAGGTATTCCGGACCATGTAAAGCAGACGCTGGCGATGGTTGCTGGAACCGGTCAGACCTTGGGGCTGCGGACTAAAAAACTGCCTGAACGCATCGGTCAGACGACCACCTTCTCCACCGCCCCTCCTGTGACTCACCGAAGCCTCAGCAAGACGTTGTCCAGAGCCAGGTTTTGGTAATCCCCCCGGTTCTGGGAACGCATTGCACAGACACTTCTGCAAGGCCTCCCGCAGAAGTTTCATCTTCTGCTCCCTCTGCGATGGCAACATAAGGTCCGCAACCTTACTCTTGTAACGTGGATCAAGGAAAGTTTTTATGGATTGATTGTTGTTTCCCTGGATGACAATCAACATCCTTAGTAGTATAAATGCCACGTCCTACTGATTTGAGAGAATATTTGTGGAAAGGAAATGGACTTTGTAGGCATCAATTATAGAAAAAATAATTTTAATTTAATATAAAAATAGTATAAATAGCTACAGGTCATCAAACACCACATATGTTGATGTGTCATGTAGATCTAAAACAACATATTCACATTTGTACAGAAAAAAGCAATATCAAGACAATAAATAACACAGTAGATTTGTATTGGGATACCCAAGACAACGCAGATAGAGGGGGTTTTTTTGCAAACCAAGAAAATAGCTGCTGTGTGTATCGGAGGAAAGATGTTTTTTTTTTTTTTCAAGTCTTGACATTCATATGCTTCCTTTCAAAGAGCTCTACATGTTTCATGGTATAGACCACTTCATCGGGAGCATGAGGAAGATAAACTGCATAAATGAAACACAGATTATAATAAACATTTAACATACAATGTACTATATATATAAATGCACATTATA
This sequence comes from Rana kukunoris, assembly GCA_029574335.1. Classification (NCBI taxonomy): domain Eukaryota; kingdom Metazoa; phylum Chordata; class Amphibia; order Anura; family Ranidae; genus Rana; species Rana kukunoris. The sequence continues at coordinate 69,835,961 of CM056057.1, read as the reverse complement.
CTTCCATCATTGGATGGGCAGAGCAATGTGCTTAGTAAACTTACCAGAAAAAAGACATTTAGTGGTATATAACAAGAACCAGGGGAGATATAAATTGAGGCTACCCAGTAGAGGCTATAGAGAGCCGTAGATGTCTCCTGAGGTGGGAGCACCGTTGCTGTAAGGATCAGGTGGGCTGGATAGCGCGGACAGCCCAGAGAATTATTCCGAGATGGCAGTGAGCTCCACCAGACAGGGTGCTATGAAACCTACACAGTGATTGAAGCATTGTTTTATATAATTGGCAGATATTTTGAGTATTTAGTATAATCATTCAGATTAATTAAACGTAATCTAGTAGAGGTGTCACAAGGGGGCGCTCAAAACTAACAACACTATTGTGGTGAATTTGTACCAATAAATAAGTAATCAATTTATGGATAATTTGTTAGTGGGTAGTTAGAAAAGGCCCCAGAAACACTATATAATGCATTGATATTTATTACTAGGACTAGAAAATTTTTTGCACGCTTATTAAAAGGGGGATGTGTGTATATATGGTAAAAAACGCAACACTAGGTTAAGTTACCTTTCCTCCTGGGGAATGCTGGACTCTCCCTTTGTATGTGGATTTAGTGCATCCAAACGTATTGCCAAAGCAAAAGCAAAAAATACTCTGCTGGAAGATAGCCATAATCAAAATCTATACAGATATAGCTTGTGCCTGTAATGGCGAACAGGCTACTGAATGTAGTTTGGAGTAAAGAGAGGCTTACCTTGCTTGTATTGAACTATACAAAAAGCTGCTTCCATGCTGTGTATGGCAGCTCCTGGTCTTGCATCGACCATAACGGGCTGCCATAGGTTTTATATGCTCCCCCGAGCGAGTCGCGTGCGTCATTACGTCTGACGTCACGCATACGGACCGCACGGACTGCCGCACAAACGCTGTGGCGTCGATCACGCACGCCGCCCAAAGAAAAGATGGCGCAATGGGCATGCGAAGGGCGGAAGTCCAGAGAATTCCAGAGAATTCAGCCATTGGAGGACGGACCAGGACCTCCCTCTAGAACGTGAGGGCACGCCCGTCCATCCCCATCAATGGCTTACGTGGCCCGTAGGTGGGGCTTGTAAACTGTCACTCGGAATAGGGAAGTGGAGGGAGAAAGAAGGAAGGGAGGGGGGAAGAAGAACGAGGGGAGGGGGGGGGGAGGGGAAAAGGGAGAAGAACAACAGAGGGAGGGGAGGGGGGGAAAGGGGGGGAAAAAAAAGGGGGGGGGCGGGGGGGGCCGCCATCGCTCAAACCATACCACTCTATCCGCAGAGCAACAGCGGACATAAACTAAGTATGTCACGAGCAATACAGCTCAAAACGGAGTAGCCTCAAGTAATCAACCCCTGTTGGTAAAATAACAGCAAGATTTATAAGTAATTCAATGCAAATGGGTGCAGTTGCTATCTGTGATCACCCACTAAGTTTAATGCTTGGTTATACTTAGCAAATAACATCGAATATTTATTGAACCATAATATGTATATTGAATAACAAACCATGTATATAGGTGCATATATATATATGAGAAAAAAAGATATATGAAAAACATGTAAAAAAGAAGAGATCATAATCATAATCATAGATTTTTATGGATATAAATGGTACATGGGTAGTACCCTTGTGTATCCTGTTGAAGGGAGAGGGGGGAATTATAGCCTACTGGAAGTAATCATAAAAATAGGATGTCCTCATATGAAAAGTAGCCTGCTTTGCAGGCATAATAATCATGTCTATAGCGAAAAATATCTCCAAAATGTCAAAAACTTATTTTAACCCCAGGATATCAGGTGGAAACTGGATAATTGGGAGGATATTTACAAAAAGGGTCGGTACGTTAATATTTCATTGATACCAGGTGGAAAAGTAGCTCCTAGTCTTTCTATCCAGAAAGTTTCCTTTTGCAAAATCCTCTTATCCCAGTTACCACCTCTTGAATCCTTGGGGACAACTTCCAATACCATAAATTTGATAAACGAGGTATCAAATCTATGGTATAATCCTAGGTGCCGACTGATTGGTGTAATCATTTTGGCATATTGGGAATAATATATGTGATCGTATATTCGTTGTTTAAATTGACGAATAGTTTTTCCTACATAGAAGGCTTTGCATTTGCATTGCATAAGATATATTACACCTTCTGTATTACATGTAGTATGGAATTTTGGTTTGAAAATTTCGCCATTTGGGAGATGGAAAGAGGGTACCCGATTGTATCCATGGGCAATAAGAACATTGCCCACAGATTTCCAATCCTCTTACGAAGAACTCTGTCTTCGTCTGGTGGTTTGTATTCACTTCTTGTGAGTTTATTGCCTATGGATGGGCATCTGCGAAATATAATCTCCGGAGTTTCCCTGACGTATTTCTTGAGTATTGGATCCTCGTTTAGGAGGTGCCAGTGTTTGGCGAGACAGTTTCGGAGTATATCATGTTGAGCTGCATATTTTGTGATGAATTTGGTGGTATTATTCTGGAGTTCTTTACTAGTTTTATTTTTCTTGTTATATATAAGAGATACTCTATCTTGACTTAGCGATTTATTATATGCTTTTCTTAGCAAACTTTTGCTATAGCCTCTTTGTAGTAACCTGATTTTAAGTTCATGGGCCTGTTGTTTGAAGTCTTCATCATAGGTGCAGTTTCTCCGTAGTCTCAAGTACTGAGCATAGGGGATGCTATGGACTAGAGAGACGGGGTGGGCACTGCTAGCGTGGAGCAGTGTATTGCCTGCTGTGCTTTTGCGGAATAATTTGGTACTGATATTATCATCTGAGTCTCTGTATATTGTAACATCAAGGAAAGGCACTGAGTCTTGCTGCCAATTATATGTGAATTTGAGGTTAAATTCGTTTGAATTTAAAAGAACCAAAAATTCATGCAACTTGGGGATGGGGCCTGTCCAGATGACAAACACGTCATCAATGTAGCGGTACCAACACAACACAAAACTCAAAAAGGACTGGTATCGAGGTTCAGAAAATATCATGCGCTCCCACCCCCCCAGGTACAGGTTAGCGTATGCCGGGGCACAACAGGTGCCCATGGCAACGCCCTGTACCTGGAGGTAGTGGGAGCCCATGAATGAGAAATAGTTATGTTTTAAAATAAATGATAATAGGGATATAATTAGATCCCCAAATTTCCACTGCCTATGATCCTCCTCCATGAGGAAAGTTTTGATAACCTGAAGGCCCTTATCGTGTGGAATACTCGAATAGAGCGCTTCCACATCGATGGTTACTAGATGTGCTTCGGTGGGAATTGTCAATCCATCTAATTTTCTGAGTAAATCTAGAGTATCCTTGATGTAAGATGGTAATCTTGTAACGTGGGGCATCAAAAAGAAATCTACAAATCGACTACAGTTCTCTGTAAGGGAACCGATCCCAGATATAATGGGTCGTCCGGGAGGGACTTCTTTGTTTTTGTGGATCTTAGGGATTGCATAAAAGATCGGCTCTCTTGGGAAGGGAACATTAAAGAATTCATATATCGGTTTGTCGATTAGTGCCTCAGTGTATGCTGTATAGATAAGCATCTTAAACTCTAGTTTAAATTGTGCGGTAACGTCCACCGTGATTGGGGAGTACCATTCCTCATTCTGCAAGATTTTTTGACACATTGTTTCGTATTGTTTGCATGTAAGCAAAACAATGTTTCCCCCTTGTCGGAGGACTTGATGACGGTGTCCTTTCTTGTTTTTAATCCCTCTAGGGCTTTAGTTTGTTGCTTGGATAGGTTAGATGGGATTGACATTAGTGGCATGTTTTTTATTTCATAGGTAGTGGCAATCAAAAATGCCATAATTTGTGGGTTGGTGTTCAAATCTGGAAATTGGTCCGATTTTTTCTTAAATTGGGATTTTAGTTTATTTTCCTGCTCTTGTTGTGGGTTAGCAATTTGTGTGGTTGGACAGCTGGGTTTTCGTCTAGAAGGAGCATAAGATCTTTAAGTGCTCGAAACTCTCTCATGGTGTACTTTTTGATTTGTTCTGATAATTCCTTTTCCTCCCTAGCTCTCCTCCTATCGGGGTCAAAAATGAATTTGTACGTTAATTTGCGTGCAAACAAATAGAGGTCTTTAATGACCTCATATTTGTCAAGATTGGCGTACGGGCAGAAGCTTAGTCCTAGCTTGAGGACTGTGAGTTCTACCTCTGAGAGTGGATAGGGGGTCAAATTAACAATACTTAGTTCATCCTTAGGGGGGTTTTTGTCGTCGGTTCCCCTAAAGGGACACTCTGATTGACGCTTGATCTGGGGGGCTGTTGGCTAAATCCCTGTGATGTTTGTGTACCCCCCTCCGCTCCTCGTGGTGGATGAGGGGCTCCCATGTTGCCACCGTTTTGTGCTTGTAGTTGCTGTACTGCTTGGGCAGCTATGGGGCCCATATATGCAAATTGGGAAAGATCGACTCCTAGTGCTGTCCCATCACCTCTACTTGGCCCACCACGGTTGTGAGTTTGGGGGGGTCTGAAACCGTTAGTATTTGTGGGTTTCTTTTTATTGGTCGGTGTATGTGTTTGCCCACCACCAAAATGACCCCGCTTACGTGACCCGCTTGAAGTGTAGCTTGGTTCGACGCCTTGGCTTTGATGTACCTGCGAAAGAGAGAGAGAGGATGAGGCGGAGGAATCAGATTCACTACCTCTTTCAGAGGTGTAATTGTTGCGTTCTTTAACATTGATATAAGGGCGATTGGGTGGACCTCGTCCTCTACTTTTTATTGTATTGTCCCACCTATATGCATAACCTTCTAGGAAAGCCATCTTATCCTTATCAAATTTAATTTGTTTTTTTGAAATTATGGATTTGTTTAATTTGTCGAGAAAGACTTTTAATTCACAACTTTTTTTCTTCGAATTTTTCATGAATTAAAATGGTATTGTATTTAGAATGTAGGGCAGCTAGTTCTTGGTCTAGAACTGCCGTATCTAGGGAGTATTGCGTTAATAGAAGTTGCATACAATCTTGACTGCATTTAGTAAGGATTGTTTCCCAAGAAATTTTTAGATCCGATGATATGTCTTTGATGGTAGGAAAAAGTTGAACTCTAAGGCCTATTGGACATATGTTTTCTCTTATATATTGTTTGAAAAATTCCATATGCCAATGGAGGTTGGATTTTCTTTTAAGTAATTTTTTTAATTTTTCAAAGTATATTTTTAAATCATCTGTTTCTTTATTAGAGCCATTGTAGGACGTTTGAAAAACCCTCCATTAGCCCTGACCATGCTGACCCCACAAAGTCCATTATCTTTCCGCAACACAAAACCCAGCCAAAAGTGAGATAGAAATATAATCACAGGCTCAAGCCTGTTGGGGAAATATTTTCCAGACACACCTAGATGTCTAATTCGGAGTATATTTGCACACAAAAGCACTGAAGGAATTAAACAGAGGAATATATAGCCCCAAGTAGGCCTTCAAACATGGATCCCACATAGGGTATACATACCAGTTTTTTTATATTCATATATGGTTTTGTACTTATATCAAAAGAAGAATAAAATTATATAAAGAGTACAACAAAAAAAGAAAAAATCAATTTTTTGAGGTAAAGGGAAGGGTTTTCACCGAAGGTGTGACCCTATTTGGTGCTACCACCTAGTTAAGAGTTTTTATGGATTGATTGTTGTTTCCCTGGATGACAATCAACATCCTTAGTAGTATAAATGCCACGTCCTACTGATTTGAGAGAATATTTGTGGAAAGGAAATGGACTTTGTAGGCATCAATTATAGAAAAAATAATTTTAATTTAATATAAAAATAGTATAAATAGCTACAGGTCATCAACACCACATATGTTGATGTGTCATGTAGATCTAAAACAACATATTCACATTTGTACAGAAAAAAGCAATATCAAGACAATAAATAACACAGTAGATTTGTATTGGGATACCCAAGACAACGCAGATAGAGGGGGTTTTTTTGCAAACCAAGAAAATAGCTGCTGTGTGTATCGGAGAAAGATGTTTTTTTTTTTTTTTTTCAAGTCTTGACATTCATATGCTTCCTTTCAAAGAGCTCTACATGTTTCATGGTATAGACCACTTCATCGGGAGCATGAGGAAGATAAACTGCATAAATGAAACACAGATTATAATAAACAATTTAACATACAATGTACTATATATATAAATGCACATTATACTTCCATCATTGGATGGGCAGAGCAATGTGCTTAGTAAACTTACCAGAAAAAAGACATTTAGTGGTATATAACAAGAACCAGGGGAGATATAAATTGAGGCTACCCAGTAGAGGCTATAGAGAGCCGTAGATGTCTCCTGAGGTGGGAGCACCGTTGCTGTAAGGATCAGGTGGGCTGGATAGCGCGGGACAGCCCAGAGAATTATTCCGAGATGGCAGTGAGCTCCACCAGACAGGGTGCTATGAAACCTACACAGTGATTGAAGCATTGTTTTATATAATTGGCAGATATTTTGAGTATTTAGTATAATCATTCAGATTAATTAAACGTAATCTAGTAGAGGTGTCACAAGGGGGCGCTCAAAACTAACAACACTATTGTGGTGAATTTGTACCAATAAATAAGTAATCAATTTATGGATAATTTGTTAGTGGGTAGTTAGAAAAGGCCCCAGAAACACTATATAATGCATTGATATTTATTACTAGGACTAGAAAATTTTTTGCACGCTTATTAAAAGGGGGATGTGTGTATATATGGTAAAACGCAACACTAGGTTAAGTTACCTTTCCTGGGGAATGCTGGACTCTCCCTTTGTATGTGGATTTAGTGCATCCAAACGTATTGCCAAAGCAAAAGCAAAAAATACTCTGCTGGAAGATAGCCATAATCAAAATCTATACAGATATAGCTTGTGCCTGTAATGGCGAACAGGCTACTGAATGTAGTTTGGAGTAAAGAGAGGCTTACCTTGCTTGTATTGAACTATACAAAAAGCTGCTTCCATGCTGTGTATGGCAGCTCCTGGTCTTGCATCGACCATAACGGGCTGCCATAGGTTTTATATGCTCCCCCGAGTCGCGTGCGTCATTACGTCTGACGTCACGCATACGGACCGCACGGACTGCCGCACAAACGCTGTGGCGTCGATCACGCCGCCCAAAGAAAAGATGGCGCAATGGGCATGCGAAGGGCGGAAGTCCAGAGAATTCCAGAGAATTCAGCCATTGGAGGACGGACCAGGACCTCCCTCTAGAACGTGAGGGCACGCCCGTCCATCCCCATCAATGGCTTACGTGGCCCGTAGGTGGGGCTTGTAAACTGTCACTCGGAATAGGGAAGTGGAGGGAGAAAGAAGGAAGGGAGGGGGGAAGAAGAACGAGGGGAGGGGGGGGGAAAGGGAGAAAGAACAACAGAGGGAGGGGAGGGGGGGAAAGGGGGGGAAAAAAGGGGGGGGGCGGGGGGCCGCCATCGCTCAAACCATACCACTCTATCCGCAGAGCAACAGCGGACATAAACTAAGTATGTCACGAGCAATACAGCTCAAAACGGAGTAGCCTCAAGTAATCAACCCCTGTTGGTAAAATAACAGCAAGATTTATAAGTAATTCAATGCAAATGGGTGCAGTTGCTATCTGTGATCACCCACTAAGTTTAATGCTTGGTTATACTTAGCAAATAACATCGAATATTTATTGAACCATAATATGTATATTGAATAACAAACCATGTATATAGGTGCATATATATATATGAGAAAAAAAAGATATATGAAAAACATGTAAAAAGAAGAGATCATAATCATAATCATAGATTTTTATGGATATAAATGGTACATGGGTAGTACCCTTGTGTATCCTGTTGAAGGGGAGGGGGGGAATTATAGCCTACTGGAAGTAATCATAAAAATAGGATGTCCTCATATGAAAAGTAGCCTGCTTTGCAGGCATAATAATCATGTCTATAGCGAAAAAATATCTCCAAAATGTCAAAAACTTATTTTAACCCCAGGATATCAGGTGGAAACTGGATAATTGGGAGGATATTTACAAAAAGGGTCGGTACGTTAATATTTCATTGATACCAGGTGGAAAAGTAGCTCCTAGTCTTTCTATCCAGAAAGTTTCCTTTTGCAAAATCCTCTTATCCCAGTTACCACCTCTTGAATCCTTGGGGACAACTTCCAATACCATAAATTTGATAAACGAGGTATCAAATCTATGGTATAATCCTAGGTGCCGACTGATTGGTGTAATCATTTTGGCATATTGGGAATAATATATGTGATCGTATATTCGTTGTTTAAATTGACGAATAGTTTTTCCTACATAGAAGGCTTTGCATTTGCATTGCATAAGATATATTACACCTTCTGTATTACATGTAGCATGGAATTTTGGTTTGAAAATTTCGCCATTTGGGAGATGGAAAGAGGTACCCGATTGTATCCATGGGCAATAAGAACATTGCCCACAGATTTCCAATCCTCTACGAAGAACTCTGTCTTCGTCTGGTGGTTTGTATTCACTTCTTGTGAGTTTATTGCCTATGGATGGGCATCTGCGAAATATAATCTCCGGAGTTTCCCTGACGTATTTCTTGAGTATTGGATCCTCGTTTAGGAGGTGCCAGTGTTTGGCGAGACAGTTTCGGAGTATATCATGTTGAGCTGCATATTTTGTGATGAATTTGGTGGTATTATTCTGGAGTTCTTTACTAGTTTTATTTTTCTTGTTATATATAAGAGATACTCTATCTTGACTTAGCGATTTATTATATGCTTTTCTTAGCAAACTTTTGCTATAGCCTCTTTGTAGTAACCTGATTTTAAGTTCATGGGCCTGTTGTTTGAAGTCTTCATCATAGGTGCAGTTTCTCCGTAGTCTCAAGTACTGAGCATAGGGGATGCTATGGACTAGAGAGACGGGGTGGGCACTGCTAGCGTGGAGCAGTGTATTGCCTGCTGTGCTTTTGCGGAATAATTTGGTACTGATATTATCATCTGAGTCTCTGTATATTGTAACATCAAGGAAAGGCACTGAGTCTTGCTGCCAATTATATGTGAATTTGAGGTTAAATTCGTTTGAATTTAAAAGAACCAAAAATTCATGCAACTTGGGGATGGGGCCTGTCCAGATGACAAACACGTCATCAATGTAGCGGTACCAACACAACACAAAACTCAAAAAGGACTGGTATCGAGGTTCAGAAAATATCATGCGCTCCCACCCCCCCAGGTACAGGTTAGCGTATGCCGGGGCACAACAGGTGCCCATGGCAACGCCCTGTACCTGGAGGTAGTGGGAGCCCATGAATGAGAAATAGTTATGTTTTAAAATAAATGATAATAGGGATATAATTAGATCCCCAAATTTCCACTGCCTATGATCCTCCTCCATGAGGAAAGTTTTGATAACCTGAAGGCCCTTATCGTGTGGAATACTCGAATAGAGCGCTTCCACATCGATGGTTACTAGATGTGCTTCGGTGGGAATTGTCAATCCATCTAATTTTCTGAGTAAATCTAGAGTATCCTTGATGTAAGATGGTAATCTTGTAACGTGGGGCATCAAAAAGAAATCTACAAATCGACTACAGTTCTCTGTAAGGGAACCGATCCCAGATATAATGGGTCGTCCGGGAGGGACTTCTTTGTTTTTGTGGATCTTAGGGATTGCATAAAAGATCGGCTCTCTTGGGAAGGGAACATTAAAGAATTCATATATCGGTTTGTCGATTAGTGCCTCAGTGTATGCTGTATAGATAAGCATCTTAAACTCTAGTTTAAATTGTGCGGTAACGTCCACCGTGATTGGGGAGTACCATTCCTCATTCTGCAAGATTTTTTGACACATTGTTTCGTATTGTTTGCATGTAAGCAAAACAATGTTTCCCCCCTTGTCGGAGGACTTGATGACGGTGTCCTTTCTTGTTTTTAATCCCTCTAGGGCTTTAGTTTGTTGCTTGGATAGGTTAGATGGGATTGACATTAGTGGCATGTTTTTTATTTCATAGGTAGTGGCAATCAAAAATGCCATAATTTGTGGGTTGGTGTTCAAATCTGGAAATTGGTCCGATTTTTTCTTAAATTGGGATTTTAGTTTATTTTCCTGCTCTTGTTGTGGGTTAGCAATTTGTGTGGTTGGACAGCTGGTGTTTTCGTCTAGAAGGAGCATAAGATCTTTAAGTGCTCGAAACTCTCTCATGGTGTACTTTTTGATTTGTTCTGATAATTCCTTTTCCTCCCTAGCTCTCCTCCTATCGGGGTCAAAAATGAATTTGTACGTTAATTTGCGTGCAAACAAATAGAGGTCTTTAATGACCTCATATTTGTCAAGATTGGCGTACGGGCAGAAGCTTAGTCCTAGCTTGAGGACTGTGAGTTCTACCTCTGAGAGTGGATAGGGGGTCAAATTAACAATACTTAGTTCATCCTTAGGGGGGTTTTTGTCGTCGGTTCCCCTAAAGGGACACTCTGATTGACGCTTGATCTGGGGGGCTGTTGGCTAAATCCCTGTGATGTTTGTGTACCCCCCTCCGCTCCTCGTGGTGGATGAGGGGCTCCCATGTTGCCACCGTTTTGTGCTTGTAGTTGCTGTACTGCTTGGGCAGCTATGGGGCCCATATATGCAAATTGGGAAAGATCGACTCCTAGTGCTGTCCCATCACCTCTACTTGGCCCACCACGGTTGTGAGTTTGGGGGGGTCTGAAACCGTTAGTATTTGTGGGTTTCTTTTTATTGGTCGGTGTATGTGTTTGCCCACCACCAAAATGACCCCGCTTACGTGACCCGCTTGAAGTGTAGCTTGGTTCGACGCCTTGGCTTTGATGTACCTGCGAAAGAGAGAGAGAGGATGAGGCGGAGGAATCAGATTCACTACCTCTTTCAGAGGTGTAATTGTTGCGTTCTTTAACATTGATATAAGGGCGATTGGGTGGACCTCGTCCTCTACTTTTTATTGTATTGTCCCACCTATATGCATAACCTTCTAGGAAAGCCATCTTATCCTTATCAAATTTAATTTGTTTTTTTGAAATTATGGATTTGTTTAATTTGTCGAGAAAGACTTTTAATTCACAACTTTTTTCTTCGAATTTTTCATGAATTAAAATGGTATTGTATTTAGAATGTAGGGCAGCTAGTTCTTGGTCTAGAACTGCCGTATCTAGGGAGTATTGCGTTAATAGAAGTTGCATACAATCTTGACTGCATTTAGTAAGGATTGTTTCCCAAGAAATTTTTAGATCCGATGATATGTCTTTGATGGTAGGAAAAAGTTGAACTCTAAGGCCTATTGGACATATGTTTTCTCTTATATATTGTTTGAAAAATTCCATATGCCAATGGAGGTTGGATTTTCTTTTAAGTAATTTTTTTAATTTTTCAAAGTATATTTTTAAATCATCTGTTTCTTTATTAGAGCCATTGTAGGACGTTTGAAAACCCTCCATTAGCCCTGACCATGCTGACCCCACAAAGTCCATTATCTTTCCGCAACACAAAACCCAGCCAAAAGTGAGATAGAAATATAATCACAGGCTCAAGCCTGTTGGGGAAATATTTTCCAGACACACCTAGATGTCTAATTCGGAGTATATTTGCACACAAAAGCACTGAAGGAATTAAACAGAGGAATATATAGCCCCTCTGTTGTTCTTCTCCCTTTCCCCCCCCCCTCCCCTCGTTCTTCTTCCCCCCTCCCTTCCTTCTTTCTCCCTCCACTTCCCTATTCCGAGTGACAGTTTACAAGCCCCACCTACGGGCCACGTAAGCCATTGATGGGGATGGACGGGCGTGCCCTCACGTTCTAGAGGGAGGTCCTGGTCCGTCCTCCAATGGCTGAATTCTCTGGAATTCTCTGGACTTCCGCCCTTCGCATGCCCATTGCGCCATCTTTTCTTTGGGCGGCGTGATCGACGCCACAGCGTTTGTGCGGCAGTCCGTGCGGTCCGTATGCGTGACGTCAGACGTAATGACGCACGCGACTCGGGGGAGCATATAAAACCTATGGCAGCCCGTTATGGTCGATGCAAGACCAGGAGCTGCCATACACAGCATGGAAGCAGCTTTTTGTATAGTTCAATACAAGCAAGGTAAGCCTCTCTTTACTCCAAACTACATTCAGTAGCCTGTTCGCCATTACAGGCACAAGCTATATCTGTATAGATTTTGATTATGGCTATCTTCCAGCAGAGTATTTTTTGCTTTTGCTTTGGCAATACGTTTGGATGCACTAAATCCACATACAAAGGGAGAGTCCAGCATTCCCCAGGAAAGGTAACTTAACCTAGTGTTGCGTTTTACCATATATACACACATCCCCCTTTTAATAAGCGTGCAAAAAATTTTCTAGTCCTAGTAATAAATATCAATGCATTATATAGTGTTTCTGGGGCCTTTTCTAACTACCCACTAACAAATTATCCATAAATTGATTACTTATTTATTGGTACAAATTCACCACAATAGTGTTGTTAGTTTTGAGCGCCCCCTTGTGACACCTCTACTAGATTACGTTTAATTAATCTGAATGATTATACTAAATACTCAAAATATCTGCCAATTATATAAAACAATGCTTCAATCACTGTGTAGGTTTCATAGCACCCTGTCTGGTGGAGCTCACTGCCATCTCGGAATAATTCTCTGGGCTGTCCGCGCTATCCAGCCCACCTGATCCTTACAGCAACGGTGCTCCCACCTCAGGAGACATCTACGGCTCTCTATAGCCTCTACTGGGTAGCCTCAATTTATATCTCCCCTGGTTCTTGTTATATACCACTAAATGTCTTTTTTCTGGTAAGTTTACTAAGCACATTGCTCTGCCCATCCAATGATGGAAGTATAATGTGCATTTATATATATAGTACATTGTATGTTAAATTGTTTATTATAATCTGTGTTTCATTTATGCAGTTTATCTTCCTCATGCTCCCGATGAAGTGGTCTATACCATGAAACATGTAGAGCTCTTTGAAAGGAAGCATATGAATGTCAAGACTTGAAAAAAAAAAAAAACATCTTTCTCCGATACACACAGCAGCTATTTTCTTGGTTTGCAAAAAAACCCCCTCTATCTGCGTTGTCTTGGGTATCCCAATACAAATCTACTGTGTTATTTATTGTCTTGATATTGCTTTTTTCTGTACAAATGTGAATATGTTGTTTTAGATCTACATGACACATCAACATATGTGGTGTTGATGACCTGTAGCTATTTATACTATTTTTATATTAAATTAAAATTATTTTTTCTATAATTGATGCCTACAAAGTCCATTTCCGTGGATCAAGGAAAGTCGCCAGCCAGTAATGATCCATCTCCTTAATAGCACGTACACGAGGATCCTTACGCAGGCTTTGCAGAATCAGGGAGGCCATGCAGCGTAGGTTTGCTGAGGCATTCGGGCCACAGTCCTCTGGGTCACTGAGGACGACAGGATCCACAGGCACCTCATCCCAGCCACGTAAAACTCCACGTGCTCCTTGGGACTGTAAATGATCCCTTGAAGACTGCTGCTGCTGAGTGCTAGGCTCCACCTCCATGCTGCTGATACAATCCTCCTCCTCCTCCTCCTCCTCCTCCTCATCCTCTTCCTGTGTGCTAGGTGGGCAAGCAGGACCACTGTCTGGGTAAAGGGGGCCTTGAGAGGTAAGGAAGTCCTCCTCTTCCTCCCTCTGTTCTGCCTCAAGGGCCCTGTCCATTATTCCACATAGCGTGTGCTCCAACATGTGAATAAGAGGGACAGTCTCACTGATGCATGCACTGTCACTGCTCACCATCCTCGTGGCCTCCTCAAATGGTGACAGGACAGTGCATGCATCCCTGATCAAAGCCCACTGGCGTGGTGAAAAAAAACCTAGCTGCCCTGACCCAGTTCTGCTGCCATATTGGCACAGGTACTCATTGATGGCCCGCTGCTGCGTGTGCAGCCGCTGCAGCATGGTCAACGTTGAGTTCCATCTGGTGGGCATGTCACAAATTAGGCGGTTCTTGGGCAGGTTGTATTCCCTTTGGAGGTCAGTCAGCCGAGCAGTGGCATTATATGACCTCCGAAAATGCACACAGACTTTCCTGGCCTGCTTCAGGACATCCTGCAAGCCCGGGTACCTGCCCAAGAACCGCTGCACCACCAAATTGAGGACATGCGCAAAACAGGGCACGTGGGTGAGTTTTCCCTGTTGCAGGGCAGAGAGGAGGTTGGTGCCATTATCGCTGACCACCATTCCAGGCTTCAGCTGGCGTGGTGTCAACCACCTCTCAGCCTGACCCTGCAGAGCTGAGAAAATCTCTTCCCCAGTGTGGCTCCTGTCTCCCAAGCACACGAGCTCTAGCACTGCATGGCATCTCTTGGCCTGCATTCCTGCGTATCCCCTCGTACGCCTACAGAGCAGGGCTGGTTCGGAGAAAACATCCCCACAGGAAGAGGCCACAGAGGAAGAAGAAGAGGAGGGGGTGGAGGAAAGAGGTGTGTCACAAGCAGTAGTATTTTTTTGGAGGTGTGGTGGCGGAACAACCTCCAAAACTACTGGACCTTGCCCTGCGTCCTTCCCAGCTGCCAGCAGAGTCACCCAATGCGCCGTAAAAGACAGGTAACGTCCCTGTCCATGCCTGCTGGACCATGAGTCAGCGGTAATATGCACCTTACCACTGACCGCCCTGTCCAGCTAGGCATGGACATTGCCTTCCACATGCTGGTAGAGAGGCGGAATAGCCTTCCGTGAGAAAAAGTGGCGTTTTGGTACTTGCCACTGAGGTACTGCACATTGCACAAACTCACGGAAGGGGGCAGAATCTACCAACTTAAAAGGTAGCAGTTGAAGTGCTAGCAATTTCGCTAAGCTAGCATTCAACTGCTGGGCATGTGGATGGCTGGGATTGTACTTCTTTCGGCGCTGCAGCAGCTGGGGCAGGGAAATTTGCCTGGTACTATCAGTAGATTGACCGCTACTACTAGCTTGTGACACACCTATTTCTACACCTTCACTGCAGGCTTCAGAAAGGACTGGGGGTCTACTGGGGTTGGAGGTCCCAGAAGGGCAAGGGGGGGTACGCTTTTGTCTTTGGTGTGGGTCTTTCTTGGTGAGCTGCATGGCAGGTCGACATATGTCTGGACAAGCATGTGGTACCCAGGCGGTTGATGTTTTGGCCACGCGAGATACGCTTGCGACATAAGTTGCAAATAGCAAAGGTATGATCTTGTGGACATGTTTCAAAAAAGGCCCACACCAAAGAACTTTTGCTGTACCGGTCAGACACAGTAGCGCCATGCACAAGCGCCGTAGATGTGTGCTGTAATGCAGTGGGTGTGACCTTAAGCTGACCCCTGGAGGGCATCCTGCCTCTTTGGAGATGTGCCTGTGCCTCGTCGTCCTCCTCCTCCTCCTCCTCCTCCTCTCTCCTATCAGGCACCCAGGTAGAGTCAGTGACCTCATCATCCCCTCCCTCCTCATCACTGTCAACAACCTGGCAGTATGCTCCAGCTGGGGGAACATCATCACTGACAAATTGCTGTCCTTCTCGGCCACCCCCTCTCCCTGGGCTCACATCAATACCTTCCTCTAGCAGTGTTCCGTCATCGGAGTCTACAAAACACTGGGCATCTTCCTGCAGCATGTACCCCACACTGTGTTGAAACAGTTCGGGGGACTCCTCAGGAGGACATGGTGGTACTAGGGAAGTATTGTGTGAAGCCATTGTGCAGAGGGCAGAAGACGCCTTGGCAGCTGCTTTGCCAGATAAACTTTGATCTGTCTGTGTGAGAGAGGATGAGGAGGATGAGGATGGCTTGGTTATCCACTCTACTAATTCCTCTGCATGTTGAGGTTCAACACGGCCAGCTACCTAAAAGAATGACGAGCGGCCACGGGCTGAAGAGGATGCACCACATCCACTACCAGCGTTACCTCTACATGCAGAGCCTGCTTGCCCTCCTGACTCTCTGCCTCTCTTTGTTCTCCTTCCAGACACATTGAAGTGCTCAGGTGGTATGTAACAGCACAAGCGGAGTGACACCAAATGCGCTCAGGTGATATATAACAGCACACGTACAGTGGCACTACCTGCGCTCAGGTGGTATATAGCAGCACAGGTACAGTGGCACTAACTGCGCTCAGGTGGTATATAGGAGCACACGTACAGTGGCACTATCTGTGCTCAGGTGGTATATAGGAGCACACGTACAGTGGCACAATCTGTGCTCAGGTGGTATATAGCAGCACACGTACAGTGGCACTATCTGTGCTCAGGTGGTATATAGGACCACACGTACAGTGGCACTATCTGTGCTCAGGTGGTATATAGGAGCACACGGACAGTGGCACTATCTGTGCTCAGGTGGTATATAGCAGCACACGTACAGTGGCACTATCTGTGCTCAGGTGGTATATAGCAGCACACGTACAGTGGCACTATCTGTGCTCAGGTGGTATATAGCAGCACACGTACAGTGGCACTATCTGTGCTCAGGTGGTATATAGGAGCACACGTACAGTGGCACTATCTGTGCTCAGGTGGTATATAGAAGCACACGTACAGTGGAACTATCTGTGCTCAGGTGGTATATAGGAGCACACGTACAGTGGCACTATCTGTGCTCAGGTGGTATATACCAGCACACGTACAGTGGCACTATCTGTGCTCAGGTGGTATATAGCAGCACACGTACAGTGGCACTATCTGTGCTCAGGTGGTATATAGGACCACATGTACAGTGGCACTATCTGTGCTCAGGTGGTATATAGCAGCACACGTACAGTGGCACTATCTGTGCTCAGGTGGTATATAGGAGCACACGTACAGTGGCACTATCTGTGCTCAGGTGGTATATAGCAGCACACGTACAGTGGCACTATCTGTGCTCAGGTGGTATATAGGAGCACACGTACAGTGGCACTATCTGTGCTCAGGTGGTATATAGCAGCACACGTACAGTGGCACTAACTGCACTCAGGTGGTATATAGGAGCAAACGTACAGTGGCACTATCTGTGCTCAGGTAGTATATACCAGCACACGTACAGTGTCACTAACTGTGCTCAGGTGGTATATAGGAGCACACGTACAGTGGCACTATCTGTGCTCAGGTGGTATATAGGAGCACACGTACAGTGGCACTATCTGTGCTCAGGTGGTATATAGCAGAACACGTAAAGTGGCACTATCTGTGCTCAGGTGGTATATAGCAGCACATGTACAGTGGCACTATCTGTGCTCAGGTGGTATATAGGAGCACACGTACAGTGGCACTATCTGTGCTCAGGTGGTATATAGCAGCACACGTACAGTGGCACTATCTGTGCTCAGGTGGTATATAGGAGCACACGTACAGTGGCACTATCTGTGCTCAGGTGGTATATAGAAGCACACGTACAGTGGAACTATCTGTGCTCAGGTGGTATATAGGAGCACACGTACAGTGGCACTATCTGTGCTCAGGTGGTATATACCAGCACACGTACAGTGGCACTATCTGTGCTCAGGTGGTATATAGCAGCACACGTACAGTGGCACTATCTGTGCTCAGGTGGTATATAGGA
Organism: Rana kukunoris; assembly: GCA_029574335.1. Classification (NCBI taxonomy): domain Eukaryota; kingdom Metazoa; phylum Chordata; class Amphibia; order Anura; family Ranidae; genus Rana; species Rana kukunoris. The sequence goes on along the minus strand of CM056057.1, from coordinate 69,818,446 downwards.
CCACATGTACAGTGGCACTATCTGTGCTCAGGTGGTATATAGCAGCACACGTACAGTGGCACTATCTGTGCTCAGGTGGTATATAGGAGCACACGTACAGTGGCACTATCTGTGCTCAGGTGGTATATAGCAGCACACGTACAGTGGCACTATCTGTGCTCAGGTGGTATATAGGAGCACACGTACAGTGGCACTATCTGTGCTCAGGTGGTATATAGCAGCACACGTACAGTGGCACTAACTGCACTCAGGTGGTATATAGGAGCAAACGTACAGTGGCACTATCTGTGCTCAGGTAGTATATACCAGCACACGTACAGTGTCACTAACTGTGCTCAGGTGGTATATAGGAGCACACGTACAGTGGCACTATCTGTGCTCAGGTGGTATATAGGAGCACACGTACAGTGGCACTATCTGTGCTCAGGTGGTATATAGCAGAACACGTAAAGTGGCACTATCTGTGCTCAGGTGGTATATAGCAGCACATGTACAGTGGCACTATCTGTGCTCAGGTGGTATATAGGAGCACACGTACAGTGGCACTATCTGTGCTCAGGTGGTATATAGCAGCACACGTACAGTGGCACTATCTGTGCTCAGGTGGTATATAGGAGCACACGTACAGTGGCACTATCTGTGCTCAGGTGGTATATAGCAGCACACGTACAGTGGCACTAACTGCGCTCAGGTGGTATATAGGAGCACACGTACAGTGGCACTATCTGTGCTCAGGTGGTCTATACCAGCACACGTACGGTGACCCCAAATGCGCTCAGGTGGTATGTCACAGCACACGTACGGTGACCCCAAATGCGCTCAGGTGGTATGTCACAGCACACGTACGGTGACCCCAAATGCGCTCAGGTGGTATATACCAGCACACGTACGGTGACCCCAAATGCGCTCAGGTGGTATATACCAGCACACGTACGGTGACCCCAAATGCGCTCAGGTGGTATGTCACAGCACACGTACGGTGACCCCAAATGCGCTCAGATGGTATATACCAGCACACGTACGGTGACCCCAAATGCGCTCAGGTGGTATGTCACAGCACACGTACGGTGACCCCAAATGCGCTCAGGTGGTATGTCACAGCACACGTACGGTGACCCCAAATGCGCTCAGGTGGTATTAAACAGCACACGCACAGTCAGAGCGACTGCGTTAGAGCATCAAGCACAATCTCCTGCCTGACAGATACTAATAGCAGAACTAGCTAAGCTATACAGTTTATAAATATATTGACAACTCCTAGGGATGTCAATATATTCTCTACAAACTGTACATTTAACTATACTAACTAGTAGCCTCCCTGATCTATCTATCTATCTATCTATCTGAAAAGACACTGTGGGGTAGATTCACATAGAGATCCGACGGTGTATCTACTGATACACCGTCGGATCTGTGAGATCCGACGCTCGGATCTATGCGGCTGATTCCTCGAATCAGGTTCCGCATAGATCTCCCTTAGAGCCGACTGGTGTAAGTGAGTTACACTGTCGGATCTTAGGCTGCATTCTCCCGCCGTCCGCTAGGTGGCGCTTCTTTTTTTCTACGCAACGAATATGCAAATGAGGAGAACCGCCGATTCAGAACCGAACGCCCGGCCGTCGCTTTTTTTTTACGTCGTTTGCGTTCGTCTTTTTCCGGCGGATCGTTACCCCTGCTATATGCGGGGTAAGTGCGGCGGATCCTATGTTAAGTATGGCCGTCGTTCCCGCGTCGAGTTTTGAATTTTTTACGTCGTTTACGTAAGTCGTCCGGGAATACGGCCATACGTTAATTGCGTTAACGTCGAAAACAATGACGTCCTTGCGACGTCATTTAAAGCAATGCACGCTGGGAAATTTTGCCGGCGGCGCATGCGCAGTACGATCGGCACGGGGACGCGCGTGATTTAAATAGTAAACTCCCCCTAGCCGCGGAATTTGCATTCCGCCGGGGGATTTACGATCCGCCAGGGCTAATTACGAGGCAAGTGCTTTCTGAATACAGCACTTGCCTCAAAAACTGGCGCAGGCGGATCGTAAAAAAGATAGATCACGCTGATCAAAAGATCCGCTGATCTACATGAATCTACCCCTGTGTCTCTATCTATCTCTCTCTCTCTGTCTGTCTGACTTCTCTCTCTGAAAGCAAGCCGGAACACACTACACAAGGCCGCCCGGGAGGCGGCCTTTTATAGTGTGGGGCGTGTGCTAAAACCCTGAGACCTAATTGGCCAAAGCACCCAGGCTTTGGCCAATTAGGTCTCTTCGTTTTTTGGGCGCTGTGATTGGCCAAGCATGCGGGGTCATGGTGCATGCTTGGCCAATCATCAGCGCGCAACGCCGCAGTGAATTATGGGCCCGTTGCGCGTCATTCGAATTTGGCGCGAATAACCCGATTTGTTCGTTTTCGACGAACAATCGAACGGCCGATGTTCGATGCGAACATGTGTTCGCATCGAACGCGAAGCTTATCCCTAAGTAAGGGCATGGAGTTTACCTTTTCCAGTTGCCCATACACTCAGTCCCCATTCAGATTTCCTTGGGCTGTCTTATGCTGTAGGTGGCTGGTTAAATCTAGCCTCAGTTCAACCTTACCACCCCTCCTCCTATGGAGCACTCCCCTGGCACCGTGGAACTGTAAATAAACCTTCTAATACTTGAGAGTGAAGTTTACCTCAATACCAGTATACTTCAAATAAGAACAGTGTTCTTCACAGCTGCTGAACTGCCAGGGTTATAATTGACTGTTGTGCCCTATGGTTGATTATTCAACTTGTTATTCTCCCAGTGGCAGTTCGTCCATAGAGGGCCAGCGCCTCTGATAGGCTTTCCGAGTACAGCCCTCAGGCTGTAGTCAGGTTCCGAATGCATATTCTCGGGACGTACCAGTGGTGAGTTCTTTGAATAAGACTGACAGGCGTCTCAGCCAATCAGGTTCACCGGTTTCGTAACCTGATTGGCTGAAGCGTCATCAAGGGCGGGAGAAGACATCAAGAGACGTGGAAGGAGGATGGCTGAACCCCAGAAAGGTAAGTGCCAACGGGGGGAGGGGCATTGAACAGGGCAATGGGCACAGTGGCGACAATGGGTACAGTGGTATCAATGGGCACAACGGCGACAATGGGCACAGTGGCGACAATGGGCACAGTGGCGACAATTAAAGGGCACAGTGGCATCAATTGGCACAGTGGCAACAATAAAAGGGCACAGTGGTGACAATTAACGGGCACAGTGGCAACAATTGGCACAGTGGCAACAATTGATGGGTACAGTGGCTGCGTTTGATGGCATGGCACAGTGGTGACAATTGATGGCACAGTGGCTGTGTTTGATGGCATGGCACAGTGACTGCGTTTGATGGCATGGCACAGTGGTGACAATTGATGGCACAGTGGCTGCGTTTGATGGCATGGCACAGTGGTGACAATTGATGGCACAGTGGCTGCGTTTGATGGCATGGCACAGTGATTGCCTTTGATGGCATGGCACAGTGGTGACAATTGATGGCACAGTGGCTGCGTTTGATGGCATGGCACAGTGGCTGTGTTTGATGGCATGGCACAGTGGTGATAATTGATGGCACAGTGGCTGCATTTGATGGGCACAGTGGCTGCATTTGATGAGCACAATGTGGCTGCAATTGTTTTTTTTTTCCGTTTGCACCCCCCCAAACATTTTGAGCATCAGCCGCTACTATATTCTCCTCAAATGAACCAGTGCCACACTAGTTCTTCCATTGGCCTGGTGCACCACCCAAACCCTGCCTACATATATGTTCCTCATGGCAGTGCCCAGCTTCCCATGCTTTTTGCATGACAATACCCTGCTTCTTAGCCCTACAAGTAGGCAGAATTAAAAATCAAGATTCAACTCCGTAGACCTCAGTAGGCAGATTCTCTTATCACTTGCAGTCAATTATAAGGTCTGCCCATTCTTGCCCAGGTTGCACTACTAAGTGCAAATTCTGGACACAAACCACACAGTGAATGATACCTTTCTTTGTAACCTATTCAGGGCCGTCTTTAAGGCAGGGCAAAAGGGGCAGCTGCTCTGGGCCATGTCATTGTTGTTGGACCCAAAGCAGCAGCCTCATACTTGCCTACTATCCCAGTTTAAATTTCCTTGTCCCTTAAAGTTTTATTCCTGTGCTGTGTCCTAATATCTCAGTGTGATGATAATGCTGCCCAGCTCTGCCCTATTGTTGTGTACAGATGACTAACCTGCAGACCCTGGGCCAGATTCTCATAGAATGGCCGCTGGCGTAGCGTAAGCCATTTACACTACGCCACGGCAACTTAATGGAGCAAGTGCCGAATTCCCAAAGCACTTGCTCCGTAGTTTGCGGCCGCGTAGTGTAAATGGCCCTGCGTATCCCCGCGTAAATTGAAGGGGGCGGCTTGTATTTAAATTAAGCGCGCCCCCGCGCCGAACGAACTGTGCATGCGCCGGCCATAGTAAAATCACAGTGCGGATGCTCCAAATATGACGGTGTTTTCGACGTGAACGTAATCGACGTAAATCCCCATTCGTGAACGAGTTACGCAAACGACGTAAAAACTTTCAAATTTCCCTCGGTCACGGCGTCCATACTTAACATAGGATGCGCCATCTTTGGGCTGCTTTATCTTTACGCAGGAAAAACCTTACGGTAACGACGTAAACGACGACGGGGCGGCGTAAAAACGTTCGGGAATCGGCGTATTAGGTTCATTTGCATAGGCAAATGAAAAAACATTAGGCCGGCGTTGTCATTACATCTACGATCCGACGGTGTAATTGTTTTACATCTGTCGGATCTTTAGTGTATCTATGCGTAAGTGATTCTAGGAAACACACGCATAGATACCCATTGAAAAAAACAGAGATACGACGGTGTATCTGAGATACACCGTCGTATCGCAGCTGAGAATCTGGCCCCCTGTGTTTACATGTAAATAACCGTCATTCATATGTAAATAGTGACATCATTCATAAGTAAATAGCTGAGGCTGGCGGCATTGATATGTAAATAAAGGCGGCATTCATATGTATATCATGCCCCAGCTGCAGTGTAGAGATGGTATGCTGTAACCTCTAGCAACCAATCAGTGAGCAGTATTACTGTACAGTAATCTCTAGCAACCAATCAACAAGAAGAAATCATGTGCTGTAACCTCTAGCAACTAATCAGTGAGCCGTAATGTGTGCTGTAACCTCTAGCAACCAGTCAGTAAGCGGTAATAACATGCTGTTACCTCTGGCAACCAATCACAATCACTGCTGGATCTGATACAGTAAACTGATTTTAGGTCTAGCTGATTTTTTTTTGCCTAGGGTCCATTTAACATTAAAGACGGCCCTGAACCTATTTGCTCAGCAAATAGCCATTAAATGAGGAAAGAAGATAGTGCTCCAATCAAAAATTATTGATACAGTACAATAGTCCAAGGCTATGTGCTATTTCCAAGGTAAGCTGCTTGATGTCTTTTACTTGATTGTGACAGTGCTTCTTTTTGATTTTCTGCATCTTTCTTATCAAATTATGAGTTAAACCAGTGATGATGACCTTGTGAGAAGAACGGCCAAGGTATGTGGGGAGTCTGGGGAATGATTCCCTTTGGATCTGCTAATAATATTGCAATACTTATTCATTTTTTCTCATGGGAAAGGGAACAAACAAGTGTTTGGTGTACTCACTTGTAACATTTTGTGATTATTATTTTTTTTTTTCTTTTAAGTCTGAATCAAGTATTTGTAAAGATGTTATTTTTTTTATACTTGTCAGTCCAGAAAAGAGTAACATTTAATAAACCAGTTGAATAAAAAGGTATTCCTCCTCCCTGAGGAACTTTGCTGCTCAAAACCTATATTGCCTCCATAAAGCCTGGCTTGATGTTGATTAAGAATTGTCATGGTACTACCATTGGGTTTAATGACACTAGTGGTGTTTACCTTAGGGTGAGCAGACATCCCCGGTTTCCAGGGACAGTCCCCGGATTGAGGACACTGTCCCCAGACAAAGTCTGTCCTCGGTTTTGTCCCCAGATTGGATTTGAACAGGCGCTGGGGCAATTTCAAAGACAGTCAGTGCAGGATTAAAAAGAAAAATTCAGAATTACACACCTCTGCTCTGCCACGCCTATTAGTGTATTTTTTCCATGATCTGTGCCCCTTTCTGATGATCATGTGCTGGTCAGTTTTGGGTGCATGCTCATTCAGCTCCGCTCGCATGTTCTTCTGCCTTGACTCAAGTCCCGACCACCTGCCTGACTGCTTATCTCCTTGCCTTCCCTGGTGGAGTGATCTTCCTCCACTCCCCACCTAGTAGTAGCCGAGGGGCCCGGAGTGTAAGACTTGACAGGCTGGGAGCAGCGGGGCGAAAGGAAGAGAGTCGCTGATTGCCGCCGTTACTAGTAAAAAAAAAAGATTTCATTTTAAAAATCTGGTCACCTTAGTTTACCTATCCACAGTGGATTTATTTTCGGAGGCATCTAAAAGGTGGCTCAGAGACCCCTCACCACCTGGTTCAATACTTGAAAGTCCACAGCACTGCTCCGCAAATGCATGCATTATACATAGTTGCAGAGTAGTTGCTATATGACCTTATTGACTTAAATGGGTCATATTTGGTGACAGTAATGTTGGCTGAACTAAACCAGAGGTATATATTTTACTGTACCTCAAGTGCAGTAGTGTATACAAACACGGCCTTCCCATAAGTCATAAGTGACTCGGTTCGTGCCTACATCAGTCCACCCTGCGCTGGCCCCACACTTGGTTCACATTCCCTCAACAACTACTTCCAAGCAACCTTTTCCCATGTTTCCACACAAGGTAAAGATACTCCATCTGTACGTTTATATCATCTAGTTATTGGAGGTTGTTCATGTTATGGTATATCATACTATTTTACACAATTGAATCTCTATATTTCCAACATGAATTTACTATATTCTGTGGATTATGGAGGTGTTTACAATCTTTATTTATATTACTATTACCATTATCTCTTATAGAAGCCCACATACTACGGTTACCAATTTTCGTTCAGTTTTGGGTCCCAGCCATTATGGACAGGCTCTCATGCACCCAGGGGGCCTGGTGTGGGTGCGCATTGCTGGCACAAGCCCCCTCATTTCCCTTGCCTGACACTACAGGTGGACCTCCTGGTTCTATGGGCCATTACATGTTCCTATACACAGCACGCCTGTCTGTAAGTTCACTATAGGATCGGTTTTCATCTTAATTGTTATATATAGCAATTCCTCTGCCATATGTTAATTTATTATGGACCCTTACTTTGTTACATTTTTGTATTTTATTGTAGATATGCATCACGCGCTTGCTCCTGACGAGTGTTAACACCAATACCACGAAACGCGTAGAGCCAATTTTAAGCGGCGGCAGCATCCATTTGTCCCTGATAATTCCATATGTGACATCTAATTTTACTCTGTGGCACTTAGACTGAGTTGCTATCACTCTAGGATCTCTTTCTAACTCTATCTTGCCGCCCAGGGAGGTTGGAGGCTTTTTCCAAATGTGTAGTCGTGTCTATGTGACATCTGTATTTTAATACGCTATATGTATGTGTTGATGAATTTAACCACTTAAGACCTGGACCTTTAGGCAGCTAAAGGACCCGATTCGGCACTGCAACGCTTTAACAGACAATTGCGCGATCGTGCGGCGTGGCTCCCAAACAAAATTGGCGTCCTTTTTTTCCCACAAATAGAGCTTTATTTTGGTGGTATTTGATCACCTCTGCGGTTTTTGCTTTTTGCGCTATAAACAAAAATAGAGCGACAATTTTGAAAAAAATGCAATATTTTTTACTTTTTGCTATAATAAATATCCCCCAAAATATATATAAAACAATATTTTTTTCCCTCAGTTTAGGCCGATACGTATTCTTCTACATATTTTTGGTAAAAAAAATCGCAATAAGCGTTTATCGGTTGGTTTGCGCAAAAATTAGTTTTATTGCATTTTTATAAAAAAAAATTTTTTTTACTACTAATGGCGGCGATCAGCGATTTTTTTTCATGACTGCAACATTATGGCAGACACTTCGGACAATTTTGACAAATTTTTGGGACCATTGTCATTTTCACAGAAAAAAATGCATTTAAAATGCATTGTTTATTGTAAAAATGACAGTGCAGTTTGGGAGTTAACCACAAGGGGGCCCTGAAGGGGTTATGTGTGACCTAATGTGTATTTACAACTGTAGGGGGGTGTGGCTGTAGGTGTGACATCATCGATTGTGTATCCCTATAAAAGGGATCACACGATCGATGACGCCGACACACGGCTCTCCCCGTTCTTCAGCTCCGGGGACCGATCGCCGCACTCCCGGTCCCGGAGCTTTGGACCGGGTCACGGAAGCCCTTGACCCACGGCTGGGTATTAGCACAGCACATACCTGTACGTGCATGTGCCCAGCCGTGCCATTCTGCCGACGTAAATGTGCAGGAGGCGCTCCTTAAGTGGTTAAATTATGGGATTTTTACAAACATCATCAAATATTGTCTTTTTATATATTTATGGTGTATAATACTACCAATCATTATTAATTTAATGTAATTACTGTTTACCTATACCTAATTAAAATATTTATATTTACAATTATATTGATGGCTGTTTTTCCCTAAACTGTGCACTCCATATAAAGTCCCAAATTGTTTATAGTAATCCATTCTCCTGTTCCTTTATTTTAGAATTTTTCATCGGACCGGGACGGAGGTACATGTTCCCTATTGGCCATGACTTCACTGAAAATCCCAATTGTTTCTTCCTTTTCAATAAGTGACAGGTTGACAACAGAACTCGGAGACAGTGGTCACCCAATAACAGAAAATATTGTGACATGTGGTAGTTAGCTCTCGTGCTAGATGCATTTATGCATTGAATCAACGGCAGACATAAACTATATTTAAGGGCCTGGTTGCCCACTTTAATTAAAATGGCAAAAAGCAAGTAAAGTTTGCAACACAGGGGACCTGGATCATAAGCTCACTCAGCTTCAACTGCAATACCATGTTGCACCTCTTACCATGACTGTCTCTTCCAGCTCTCATGAATATCTGGCTCTCTTACCCTTTAGGCCGCGTACACACGGAGGGACATGTCCTCTAAAACGGTCCGACGGACCGTTTCCAGCGGACATATCTCCTCCGGATTTTCAAAATCCCCGCCGGAAGACAGCGCGGTGACATGGCGGTGACGTTGACGCCGCCACGTCACCGCACCAGGAAGTAAAAAACTTCCACGCATGCGTCGCATCCTTCCGACGCTTGTGCAGGCAGATATGTCCGCTGGTTAGTGTACTAACCAGCGGACATATCCGACGGACATGTCTCCGGCGGACAAATTTTAACCACTTTAGCCCCGGACCATATTGCTGTCCAAAGACCAGAGCACTTTTTGTGATTCGGCACTGCGTCGTTTTAACTGACAATTGCGCGGTCGTGCGACGTAGCTCCCAAACAAAATTGGCATCCTTTTTTTCCCACAAATAGAGCTTTCTTTTGATGGTATTTGATCATCTCTGCGGTTTTTATTTTTTTGCGCTATAAACAAAAATAGAGCGACTATTTTGAAAAAATGCAATATTTTTTACATTTTGCTATAATAAATATCCCCAAAAAAGATATAAAAAAAAATATTTTTTCCTCAGTTTAGGCCGATACGTATTCTTCTACATATTTTTCGTAAAAAAAAAATCGCAATTAGCGTTTATTGATTGGTTTGCGCAAAATTTATAGCGTTTACAAAAAAGGGGGTCGTTTTATGGCATTTTTATTAATATTTTTTTTTACTAGTAATGGCAGCGATCAGCGTTTTTTTTTTTTTCGGTACTCTTGCCTTGATATTTGCGATATTAGGGGGGCGGACACATCGGACACTTTTGTTGACACATTTTTGGGACCATTGGCATTTTTATAGCGATCAATGCTATAAAAATGCATTGTATTACTATAAAAATGCCAGTGGCAGTGAAGGGGTTAACACTAGGGGGCAGGGAAGGGGTTAAGTGTGTTCCTGGGTGTGTTCTAACTGTATGGACTCACTAGGGGAAATCACTGATCTTCTGTTCATACATTGTATGAACAGAAAATCAGCTTTTCCCCCGCTGACAGGAACGAGAGCTTTGTGTTTACACTCCCGTTCCCCGCTCTGTAATGAGCGATCGCGTGTGCCCGGCGGCGATCGTACCCCCTAGTGGCCGCAAAAGAGAGGACGTAGAGCTACGTGCTCTCGCGGTACAGTGCCACCGTCCCGCAGTAATATGACGGCGGGCGGTCGTCAAGTAGTTAAAGCATGTTTTAAAATTTGTCCGCGGGTCAGACATGTCCGCTAGCCCATACACACGATCGGATTTGTCTGCTGAACTGGTCCGTCGGACCAGTTTGAGCGGACAAATTCGATCGTGTGTACACGGCATTAGACGCAGCGCCCTGCTGCATGGCTCACGCTGGGCCTATGGTTTGGGGTTCCCCTGACACCCGAAAGGATAAGGTGACCAGATTTTTAAAATGAAATCCGGGGACATTTAAAAAAAAAAATAAACTATTTTATAAGCATATTTTCCTAAATGATATATACAGTGTATGTGGTATGTGTTTATGAAATAATTGTATGATATACATGTTGTTTTTCACACTTCCTCCACGAGATAAAAAAAAAGATACTACTTTTTGGGGAAATGTTAAGAAGATATGCTAGAGAAAAACCTTGGAGGGATGGGGCAGCTAAACTAAAATCCAATCCGGGCAGGGGCGGCTCCAGACAATTTTTTTTTGAGGTGCTATGGTGGTGCTTGAGGTAAAAGTAAGGGCGCTAATGTAGTGCGCTACCTGTGGGCGTCGCCGGCAAGTTGCCTTGGTCAGAAAGTGGATAATTCTTCAATAGCGTACAATGGTGATCAGTATATCCTGGCCTCTGTATACCAATAAAAATCTAAAAAATGCAGCACAACTCTACACTTCATTTATATATTTCAACAAATGGACTTATAAGTGCAATGGTAACACCTATAAAGTAATATCCAGTTCAAATCAACCAGTGTATTGCAATATAGTGGTGATGGTATCGCCCCCTCTGCAAAAATATTTAGAGAAATTGCAGAGCTGCAATGTGCAAATCATGGTGAAACCCCCTATCCCCTTGTACATCAATTGTACATTTTATTATGATTATATATGGGGGGGTTCAGCACGATTTGCACATTGCGGCTCTACAATATTTCTTACCTTTTGCGGAGAGGGTGACACCATCACTACTATGTTCTAATACACTGCTTGATTTGCATCTCTGTTATTATTATTGTATGTAGGGGGTTACACCATTATTTGCACATTGAAGCTCTGCAATTTCTCAAAATATTTTTGCAGAGGGGGTGACACCAGTGATACTATATTTATATTACAATACATTGGTTGATTTGCACTGGATATTCATTTATAGGTGTTACCATTGCACTTATAAGTCCGTGTGTATACTTTAATAGATGCAGTGTAGGGCAGCGCTGCATTTCTTGCTTTTTATTGATTTGTGTTAGATAAGGGAACCAGCTAACAAGATTCTCTTATTGCTTTTGAGATTTTTTTATGTTAAATGGCAGTGGTTTTACTTGATTTGTTATGTCTTCTCTATACTACTTCTCTATACTGGTAATCACTGGCCCTGTATTCTGGTGGTCAGTGTACCGCCTGTATGCTGGTGGTACGTGCAGGGTTCAGGGGGATTCTATGTGCAGGGCTCAGGAGGATGCTACATGGAGGGCTCAGGAGGATGCTAGGCGCAGGGTTCAGGGGGATGCTACAAGCAGGGTGCAAGAGCATTCTATGTGCAGGGCTCAGGAGGATGCTACATGGAGGGCTCAGGAGGATGCTACATGCAGGGCTTAGCAGGATGCTACGTGCAGGGCTCAGGAAGATGCTACGTTCAGGGTGCAGGGCTCAGGAGGATGCTACATGGAGGGCTCAGGAGGATGCTACGTGCAGGGCTCAGGAGGATGCTACGTGCAGGGCTCAGGAGGATGCTACGTGCAGGGCTCAGGAGAATGATTCATGCAGGGTGAAGGGCTCAGGAGGATGATTCATTCAGGGTGGAGGGCTCAGGAGGATGCCACGTGCAAGATGCAAGAGGATTCTATGTGCAGGGCTCAGGAGGATGCTATGTGCAGGGCTCAGGAGGATGATTTGTGCAGGGCTCAGGAGGATGATTCGTGCAGGGTGCAGGGCTCAGAAAGATGCTACATGCAGGGGGATGCTATGTGCAGGCTTCAGGGGGATGCTACGTGCAGGCTGCGGAGCTCAGGAGGATGCTACATACAGAGTGCAGGGCTCAGGGGGATGCTACATACAGAGTGCAGGGTTTAGAGGGATGCTACGTACAGAGTGCAGGGCTCAGAGGGATGGTACTTACAGAGTGCAGGGCTCAGAGGGATGCTATATACAGAGCGCAGGGCTCAGGGGGATGCTATGTACAGAGTGCAGGGCTCAGGGGGATGTTATGTACAGAGTGCAGGGCTCAGGGGGATGCTACATACAGAGTGCAGGGCTCAGGGGGATGCTACGTACAGAGTGCAGTGCTCAGGGGGATGCTACGTACAGAGTGCAATGTTCAGGCATGCATTACATACAGAGTTCAAGGTTCAGGCATGCATTACATACAGAGTTCAAGGTTCAGGAGTACGTTGTACAGAGTGCAAGGTTTAAGAGTACATTACTTACAAAAATCAGGGCTTAAAAAAAAAACGTACATACTTAGGTCGATGCGGCATCACTCTGATACTGCATCTATCACCTGCTGGCTCCACACTAAGAACTGAGTGATCAGACACCACTGAATACTCAGTTCTCCCCTTCGCTCTGAGCAAAGATCTGTGACTGTCTGATCTGTCCCTTCAATGCTCACTGGAGCGCTGGGCTGTGGAGGGGGTGAGGCTCAGGTTTTTGGCAGAACACTGAGAGGCTGAGCCATTTGCTGGTCAGGTATCTGGGTGGATCGCGACTTTAATCTTCCTAGAGTCTGTACCAGCTCTGTTTATAATCAGCCAACAGCGGACTTCAGTCATAAGAGTGCAGAACAAACTTCTGGGCATAGATAGCCACATTATCTGCGGTTATCTATGCCCCTCCGCCTTGCTGTCTTCTGGGAGTCACACGGGTCCCAGAAGACAGCAGGGACCATTCCGATTGTGCAGTGCGACCACGCATGCGCAGTAGGGAACCAGGTAGTGAAGCTGCAAGGCTTCACTTCTTAATTCACTTACCGAAGATGGCGCACCCGAGGGACAGGTTGGCTTCGGGTGCCGATATCGTGGGCGCAATGGACAGGTAAGTGTCCTTATTTTAAAATTCAGCAGCTGTAGTATTTGTAGCTGCTGACTTTTAAAATAAAATAATTTGGCCGAACCCCACTTTAATAACTTCTATAAGAGGTGCCATAAGTTCAGCCAGTGTTAGGCCCCTTTTACACTGACACGTTTTTCAGGCGGTTTAGCGCTAAAAATAGCGCTGCTATACCACCTGAAAAAATCGTGCCCTGCAGTCTTCAATGTGAAAGCCCGAAGGCTTTTACACTGAATCGATGCGCTATCAGGACCGCTTTGAAAGTCCTGCTAGCGCATTTTTGGAGTGGTATAGGAGCGGTAAACACACCGCTCCTATACCGGTTCTTATACCTATAGAGATCCTGAGGACTTGGTGGAGAAGAGACCAGTGCAGCAGAAGATAGTTGAGATGGAGATTTGATAGAAGAGCAAACCTGTCTTCAGAGGTTCTGTCTCTGCTTGGTGACTGCACTGCTCCCCCTTCTCTCTTCAGGATTTGTTATGCCTGGGTGCAGTGATTGGTGGGTACAGCTGGTCTGTGTTGTTCTATAGGGGGAGGTCAGTAGCTCCCCAGGAAAGGATGCTGGACAGAGATGTTTCTAATTTGGACATCCAAGACACCCTCCAGGGTTTCCGATTTGTGCCCAAAGACTGCCTGAGTAGTGAGTGATTGGAGCTGTCAGGGCCAACCTCTGATGTCGGGATGGGCGGGGCCAATATGCGGAGCTCCGCCCCCTTCTCCAGACAGCCCGTGCACAGACAAATAGCCTGTTTATGCAATGGTGGGTGGGAAGAAAGGTGGCAGAGGGCAGGACCAATTATAACTAGTGTATATTAAGGTGACCAGATTTTTAAAATGAAATCCAGGGACATCTTTTTTTTTTTACTAGTAACGGCGGCAATCAGCGACTCTCTGCCCTTCGCCCCGCCGCTCCCAGCCTGTCAAGTCTCACTCTCCGGGCCCTCGGCTACTACTGGGTGGGGAGTGGTGGAAAATCACTCCACCAGGTAAGGCAAGGAGATAAGCAGTCAAGCGGCTGGTCGGGACTTGAGCCAAGGCAGAAGAACATGCGAGCGGAGCTGAATGAGCATGCACCCAAAACTGAAGAAATATTCCCTCAGCTCCGACCAGCACATGATCATCAGAAAGGGGCACAGATAATGGAAAAAATACACCCCCCTAAGGTAGTAGGAGCGGCGGAGCAGAGGTGTGTAATTCTGAATTTTTCTTTTTAATCCTGCACTGACTGTCTTTGAAATTGCCCCAGCGCCTGTTCAAATCCAATCCGGGGACAAATCCGGGGACAAAACATTTTTTGAGCATTCAATTTAATGAAAACAATGAATAAACTGAAACAGGCTGTTTTTCAGCTGATCAAAAGTTTAGGACCACGCCTCCAAAAAAAAAAGAAACCCCCCAAAACAGAAATTGAACTTCCAAACATGAACTCAGTAATGAGTAGCTCCGCCGTTATTGTTGATCACTTCAAAAATTTGTTTCGGCATGCTTGATGCAAGCGTTTCCATGAGGTGAGTGGGAACATTTCTCCAAGTGGTAAAGACAGCCGCCATCTACTGTCTGGAACTGTTGTCCATTTTTGTAAATTTCTCTTGCCATCCATCCCCAAAGGTTCTCAATTGGATTTAGATCAGGTGAACACGCAGGATAAGCCAAAAGAGTGGTGTTATTCTCCTGGATGAAGTCCCTTGTCCTGCGGGCATTGTGTACTGTAGTGTTGTCCTGTTGAAAAACCCAGTCGTTACCACACAGTCGAGGGCCCTCAATCATGAGCACTGGCGTAGCGGGGGGGGGGGCAGGGGGGGCTGTCGCACCGGGCGAAAAATGGGGGGGGGGGCGAATCCATCCACCGGCTCCGCGGAGCGCTCCGGAGCCTCGGCCTAGGAAAGTCCCCGGCTTCGGCCTAGCTCCGGAGCGGCGGCCATCTTGGTACACCCGGCGGCGGCCCTCCTCTCTGTTCACACCCACAGAGGAGGAGGAGCCCGCGCTTGAGGGAAACCACACACGCCGCTGTCTGAGGTCTGAGGTCTGCACTACTGGGGGTTACTGTCTGAGGTCTGCACTACTGGGGGTTATTGTCTGAGGTCTGCACTACTGGGGGTTATTGTCTGAGGTCTGCACTACTGGGGGTTATTGTCTGAGGTCTGCACTACTGGGGGTTATTGTCTGAGGTCTGCACTACTGGGGGTTATTATCTGAGGTCTGAACTACTGGGGGTTAATGTCTGAGGTCTGCACTATTGGGGGTTAATGTCTGAGGTCTGCACTATTGGGGGTTACTGTCTGAGGTCTGCACTATTGGGGGTTACTGTCTGAGGTCTGCACTACTGGGGGTTAATGTCTGAGGTCTGCACTATTATGGGGGGTTACTGTCTGAGGTCTGCACTACTGGGGGTTACTGTCTGAGGTCTGCACTATTGGGGGTTAATGTCTGAGGTCTGCACTATTGGGGGTTACTGTCTGAGGTCTGCACTATTGGGGGTTAATGTCTGAGGTCTGCACTATTGGGGGTTACTGTCTGAGGTCTGCACTACTGGGGGTTAATGTCTGAGGTCTGCACTATTATGGGGGGTTACTGTCTGAGGTCTGCACTATTGGGGGTTACTGTCTGAGGTCTGCACTATTATGGGGGTTACTGTCTGAGGTCTGCACTATTGGGGGTTAATGTCTGAGGTCTGCACTATTGGGGGTTACTGTCTGAGGTCTGCACTACTGGGGGTTAATGTCTGAGGTCTGCACTATTGGGGGTTACTGTCTGATGTCTGCACTATTGGGGGTTACTGTCTGAGGTCTGCACTATTATGGGGGTTACTGTCTGAGGTCTGCACTATTATGGGGGTTACTGTCTGAGGTCTGCACTATTATGGGGGTTACTGTCTGAGGTCTGCACTATTATGGGGGTTACTGTCTAAGGTCTGCACTATTATGGGGGTTACTGTCTGAGGTCTGCACTATAATGGGGGTTACTGTCTGAGGTCTGCACTATTATGGGGGTTACTGTCTGAGGTCTGCACTATTATGGGGGTTACTGTCTGAGGTCTGCACTATTATGGGGGTTACTGTCTGAGGTCTGCACTATTATGGGGGTTACTGTGTCTGAGGTCTGCACTATGCTGGGGTATACTGTCTGAGGTCTGCACTATTATAGGGGTTACTGTCTGAGGTCTGCACTATTGTGGGGGTTACTGTCTGAGGTCTGCACTATTGTGGGGGTTACTGTCTGAGGTCTGCACTATGGTGGGGGTTACTGTCTGAGGTCTGTTAAATAGGGGGTCTGTGATTGTGGGGGGTCTATCTGTGATTGGGGGGATCCATCTGTGATGAGAGGTCTGTTATTTAGGGGGTCAGTCTGTGATGGGGGATCTGTGATTGTGGGGGGGGGGTTCAGTCTATGATGGGGGATCTGTGGTTGTGGGGGGGGGGGGGGTCAGTCTGTTAATCCCTTACAGTAAGGGGTTAAATGATTAATCCTGCAATAATTTACCCCTTACATGCTGAAAGCCCTGAGAGGGATACATTACAGATCCTTATAACCAGAGTGGATGATTATACAAGGGGGGGGGGGGGGGGGGGGGGGGGGGCGGAAAAAAATCTGGAAATTCTGCCCCGGGCGCCCATAACTCTGGTTACGCCACTGATCATGAGGAATGCTCTCTGCAACATCTGGACATAGCCAGTGGCTGTTTGACACCCCTGCACTTCCTGAAGCTCCATTGTTCCCCTGAAGGAAAAAGCACCCCAGACCATTATGGTGCCCCCTCCACTGTGGCACTTAGAAAACATCTCAGGTGGGATCTGCTTGTCATGCCAGTGTAGCGGGGTCTTCCTATCCGAGTCCAAAGACAGGTCCTCCCTCTAGGACTTTGTACACGTTTGTAAATATGTTAGACATTATTGTGAGGTTATGCATTGCGGCACTACAAGTAGCAGGAGATATGGACTCCAATGACTCTTTGGAGAAAACAGACTACATTTCCCGCAATGCCTTGTCCTGTTGGATCATGTGATGCCTCCGCACAGACTTGTGGGGGAGATTACTTAAGGTGAGGGAGTGACGCCTTTCGCTCGCTCGGAACTCGCCTTTTCTCCTCTGCGGAGCTTTTGTCAGGAACGGCCGTGCTGCTAGGCCCAGAAGCCTGGGCCTAAATTCACACAGAGACCAGCCATCCGGAAGGAAGCAAGACTCCTGTATCCCGCCTGTGTATTCGGAGACTGAAGAGGGAGCCCAGCTGACATTTGAAACCGTGGAACACCCTCGTCCGGTATCCTCGTGTTGTGGAGCAGCGATTTACCAACGCACCTCCTAAGAGAAATTTAGGCGGATCGGCCTGACGGGTGAGAGAGCACTTGCTCAGCTCCTAACTCTCCCCTCAGATAGAGACCTAACGCTACCTCACAGGCCGAACACACTCGTTAGGCCTCCAGTTTAAGGGTTTGAGGCCCGTTACTGCTCATGGTGATTCTACAGGAGTGACTAATGCTGGCCAGCGATTAGCTCACTGACGTTGCTGTTCACCATTTGTTACTGGGTTGACTCCTTTTATTACCTGTTCCCTGTGGATTATAAATTTACTTGTGCACCACCCGGCCGCAACAAGAACTTTAGTCACTTACAGGATCGCTCGCTAGAGAGCGCTCGCTAGCACAGACTGTTTGTTGTATGTTAGCTGAATGGTACCATTCTTAGCTTAAGACCTGTCTCATCTGTTGAAGTTGGTTAGTTGATTTCAGCAAGGGCCCTTTGCGAAATCATATTGTGTTATTGCACAATAGTTATTCTTTATTGGTTTAAACATATGATTGTTCTGTTAACCTTTTTTCTCTGAGTGCATATGAAGTAAACTTCACTCCTGATATAATAACGTGTGGAATGCCCTTTCTTCTTGTCCGATGGAACCATCCATAATTCAGGTAATATCATTATTGCACTGTCTTTGAATGTTGTATGCCTGCCATTGTGCCCTCAGCCCAGCGAGGGTCACAATACACTCACCGGGTTTCTGATGTGTCAAGGGAGGGTTTGAGTCATTAATTAGGGGTGAGCCAAACCAAGAGATAGTAGATCCCAACAACAACCAGCGGCTCCTTCGGGGTAGCGTTACACAAGTAACGTTGGAAACCATCAGGACCATTAAGGTTACATCTTTTTCTCATCAGAGAATACAACTTTCTTCCACCTTTGAATGTCCCATGTTTGATGCTCTCTTGCAAAGTCCAAACGAGCAGTTCTGTCTGTGGTGTTCAAGGAGACAAGGTTTTTAAAGACGTTTTTTGTTTTTGAAGCCCTTGATTCTCAGGTGCCGTCTGATGGTTACGGGGCTGCAGTCAGCACCAGTAAGGGCCTTAATTTGGGTCCAGGATCGTCCAGTGTCTTGATGAGAGACCCTGCTAATGCAGTTCAGCAACCCAACCACGTTCAAAAAGGGAGAGTTTTTTTGCCTTTGCCATCACAACGTGTGACTACCTGACAGAAAATGACAATGAATCCACATCTTTGCACAGATTTGGCCTTTTAAAGGCATGTGGTCCTAAACTTTTGATCAGCTGAAAAACAGCCTGTTTCAGTTTAATCGTTATTTTCAACTAATTGAATGCTCAAAAAATGTTTTGTCTCACTCTCATTTCTTCTTGTTGCATGTTGAAGCTTTACTTGGAATCTTGTTCAGATCCAACAATGTAAAATATGATTGTTTGCCACTTTTCAAGTGGTCTTAAACTTTTGATCAGGACTGTATAATACATATACATTATAAAAAAAAAAATGCTAGATAAAATTGACCCAAAACCATTGTGGGCTCATCCTTCAGTCAGTCAGTCAGTTGAGGCAGACGGATTAGCAGCAGGAGCTCTCACGGCGCTCGTCTCCTAGAGTAGGAACGGGTGTGTCATAGCTCCAGGCAGGTGTAGGAGGTAGACAGGCAGGCTAGGTTTCCCCCAGCTTCTCCCTGCTAGCTTCAGCTCCTAGCCCCAGCACTACTCGTCCCCAACCTGGCCTTTCTCCTCCATCAAACAGAACCACAGCGGATCAGCTCCCTGGCCCTCTGGCCTTCCTCAATCCCTTGCCTTGTTCCAGGTAAGAAATTGCTGACGGCCGTCCTTGTCAGGACAGCCGTGGCAAACATCTCATGCCCCCTCGGCTTTCCCCGGCCCCTATCCTCCTTCCCCTGTGCCCCCATACCATCATCGCCAATCGCAAATGTTTTTTAGCACACCCGCACCAGCCTGCATTGAATCGCGGGGCCGCGATCTAGGAAAGACCGCGGCTTCACCCGCGGCCTACCGCTGCGGCGCTCCCCACACCCTCGCTCCTATCCCCCACCCCCTATGCCCCCATACCGCCAGCTGAGACACCATCCCACTACCCTCCAGCCACAATTCCGCCTTCCTAGGGCATTCTTTTTGGACACCCGCGTCGGCCTGCACTGATTCGCGGGGCCGCGATCTAGGAAAGACCGCGGCTTCATCCGGGGCCTACTGGCGCGGCGCCCCCCACTCCCTGTAATCCCCCCAAATCCTCCAGGAATCCCCCCCTTCCCTAATAGGACAGCCACTCTTTCCCTGGCTTACCTTTTGTGCCACACTGTACCTCCATCCGCTCGAGCTGTCAGCTCCAGGCTGCATCCTGCTGTCTGATCAGGCAGCTCTCCTGCTATAGTAAGCTATAAGCACACCCCTCACCCCCAGCCACTGCTCACATCCACACAACAGAAGCTTGATCCAGGGCTCATCCGATCGCCTTTTCACAGGGGTCAGGAAGGATTTTTTTTACCCCACCGGAGCACATTGGCCCAGCACCGCTAGGGTTTTTT
The DNA here is from genome assembly GCA_029574335.1 of Rana kukunoris. NCBI lineage: Eukaryota > Metazoa > Chordata > Amphibia > Anura > Ranidae > Rana > Rana kukunoris. The sequence goes on along the minus strand of CM056057.1, from coordinate 69,798,299 downwards.
TTGCCTTCCTCTGGACCAAGCCAGGAGAGAGGAATCAGCCAATTCCTCTTCCCATCGCCCCGGAACCTCCCACCCTCCCGGTGCTTGGCGACCATGGCATATCAGCAATATTCTGCAGAAACCATTTGGAGTTTGAGGCAATCCGCCGCAATACTACCAGCCATCACCAAAAAAGCCCTAATAATTGAGCGAATATGGAGAGTCGATCAACGACCGACCGTCAGGTATTTCAGCCATTCACCCCAACCTAAGCACATATCTTGTGCTTTGATCAATACAAGATCGGCAGTAAAACACCGACTGGAAATCCGGGACCTCATTCTACAACACGATCTAGATTGCCTCTTTATTACAGAGAGCTGGCTTACAGCCGACTGTAACACCATTCTAGGAGAACTGGTGCCAGAAAACTACCGTATCATAACGGAAAACAGAATAGGGCAAAGAGGAGGAGGACTGGCGGTGATCCACAAGACGCACCTTGCGGTCACTAAACCAGCCCTTTAAAACCCTCTTCCATTCATGGAAACCCTTACTCTGCGACTGCAAACAAATTCCAAGGAGACCGTCCACATTCTTCTCTGCTATAGGCCACCCGGCCCAAAATCGCAGCTGCTATCATCATTAACGGAGTTTGTCTCCACTTACACCCTCAACAGCAAACATGTTTTGCTGCTCGGGGACTTCAATCTCTGGGCCAACTCCGCACAAGACCCCGTTGCCGACGCCTGTATCGACCACCTGGAAGGATTAGGCCTTCAGCAACTAGTATGTGGGCCCACACATGCTTCAGGTCACACGCTCGATCTTATTTTCAGACAAGATCTGGAAATAAAAATCTTGGAAAATGAACCATTGCCATGGACTGATCACCATGCAATTAAATTCATTATTTCCGAATTCCCCCCCTTAACAAAAAACATCAAATCCAGTGACAACACACTGGACCAGATGTCAGAAGAAGCTCCACTCGGAACTCTTCAAAGCCACGTTAGGGGATAAAATAAACACAATTCAGCCGCACCTAACAGCGGAAGAAACACTGAAGGCCATAAACACAGCACTATTGCAGTCAGCTGACTTGATAGCGCCGAAACGAAAGACCCAGATCAGGAAAAATAACTCCGGCTGGTTCAACAACCAGCTGGCGTTACTGAAGCAAGAGCGCAGAAGGGCAGAAGCAGCCTGGAAAAGAAACTCTTCAGATGAGAACCTCTCGATCTACAAGGCAATAACCAGAAAATACTACAAGCAAATCTTCGAAGCCAAGAAAAACTATTTTTCTGAGGCTATCAACGGTGCCCTAAATCGCCCCCGCGAACTCTTCAAGATGGTCACTCAGACCATGAACCCAGGATGTCTTGAAGCCCCCAACTTGGATACACAAGAATTTTGCGATGAGTTATCGGATTGCTTCATTAACAAAATTGAGGCTATCCGGCAAAGCATTCAACAAAACAATTTCGCTCCTAGCCCCCCCCGTAGTCATTTACACAGCACCGGCAGCAATTCACCACAGTTAGGTGAGTTCACGCTGGAACCCATCTCCATTCAGACCACAAAAAATATCATCGGCACTCTGCGCAACAGCACTGCGCCAAATGATATTATCCCCACCAAACTGCTGAAGGAATGCGCCGACATCCTAGCACCTCCTGTCACGCAACTTATCAACCAATCCTTCAGGGAGGGCATAATGCCCTCCCAGCTGAAGGAGGGCTTCATTAAACCCATTTTGAAGAAAGCCACCCTGGATCCGAAGGATCCACTCAATTGGCGCCCCATAACAGGCCTAAATGTTCTCTCCAAGGTAATGGAGAAAGCAGTGGTACAGCAGCTGCAACAGCATCTAGATACCCACAACCTACTCGACCCATTTCAATCAGGATTCCGTCCCGGACACGGGACGGAAACAGCATTGCTTAAGATATGGGACGACGTTCTCGAGGCCGCAGACGAAGGAGAATCTTCTCTTCTGGTTCTGCTGGACCTAAGCTCAGCCTTTGATACAGTAGATCACAAGCTGTTATTGACTCGGCTGGCTAAAATAGCCAAAGTCGCAGAAAGCGATCTATCCTGGTTCTCCTCTTTTTTGGATAACCGATCGCAAATAGTGAAGCTAGGACCCTTCACTTCTGAACAACGCACATTATCGTGCGGGGTCCCTCAAGGATCTCCCCTGTCGCCGATGTTATTCAACATCTATGTGCGTCCTCTTTTCGAAATCATCAGCAGCCAAAAACTGCTTTATCATTCTTATGCAGACGACACGCAACTGTACTTCCGCATTTGCAATAAAAAGGATCACCGCCTCAATCTAGAGACATGCCTCTCTTTGATAGAGGACTGGATGACAAAGAGTTATCTCAAACTCAACGGAGCGAAAACAGAACTTCTTCTGTTTCACGCCAAGCGCAGGAATCAACCGGCAACAACTTGGATCCCCCCGCCCATTCTGGGCAAAATCATCTCCCCTAGCGCCAAAGTCAAAAGTCTTGGGGTCATCTTTGACTCCGACATGACAATGAACGCACAAATAGGGTCAGTAGTCAGCGCATCTCACCATCTGCTGCGCCTACTACGCAGACTCACGCCTTTTATTCCCAAGAAAGACGTAGCAGTCGTGGTGGGAGCAATTGTAAACTCCAGACTGGACTATGCAAATGCCCTTTACCTCGGACTCCCCAAGTACCAAATCGCTCGTCTTCAAGTCGTTCAAAATACGGCCGCCAGACTTGTGACTGGGAAAAAACCCTGGGAATCAATCTCGCCTTCACTGAGATCCCTTCACTGGCTACCAGTTAAAGACAGAATCACCTTTAAAGCTCTCTGTCTAACGCATAGATGTATCCATGGGAATGCTCCCCATTATCTATGTGAAAAATAAAAAATTCAGAATCCCAATCGTATTTTACGATCCACCAATCAAAATCGGCTTCAGATACCGAAAGCCAGATATAAGTCCAAAGGAGACAGGAGATTCGCTGTCCAAGGTCCCAGACTATGGAACGCCTTACCAGCCAGCATTCGGCTGGAGGAGAACTACTTGGTCTTCAGGAGAAAGATTAAGACTCATCTCTTTTGATCTCAAAGGAGACAGGAACAACAAGCGCCCAGAGGCGATTTACTTTGCATGTGCTGCGCTATATAAGTTTTCATTCATTCATTCATTGTAGTTTCCCTAATAGTGATGTCATTGACATGCATCATCATGTTAACAGCCATCTCTAGCAATATATGGGCATTACTGACTATAAGAGGAAGTGGGCGGTGAGTCAATGAATGTGTCAGTGTTTCTATATTTGACATATCCTTACCAAACTTTCAAAGAAAAAGCATGACTCAATCTGTCATCCACCAAAACATCCTGACTGCATCATTGAATGCAATGAATAACTTCAAACTGAAATAACGCACAAATATTTTCTTTTCCTGTGACTCCTGGTTTAAGCGAGAAAACACAGCTCCTTAATTATTTATAAAAAGTTAGGCAAAACAGATAAGTGATTATCTGTTTTGCTTCAGCACGTTACATAAATGGGTTAGGAAAAAGCTGTTTTAGGTGGGCATCACTGGCGGGCTCAACAAGTACTAGTGGCACTTTGTAGCGGGACTAATGCCGCGTACACACGGTCGTTTTTTGCGATGAAAAAAACCTGACGTTTTCTGTGAAGTAAAAAACTACGTTTTTGAAACGTCACTTTTCAAAGACGATGTTGCATACACACCATCGTTTTTTCACAAAAAGCGAGGTTACGTTCACCACTCTTTTCCATTGAAGCTTGCTTCATAACTAGCTTCTGGGCATGCGCGGGTTGAAAAACGTCGTTTTGAACGACGTTTTTGCTACACACGGTGACTTTTTGTGAAACAAAAAACGACGTTTCGAAAAACGACACAAAAAATTCAAGCATGTTGGAATTTTTTTTTGGTCGTTTTTTTGAAGACAAAAAACGACGTTTTGCCCACACACGATCAATTTAAATGACGTTTTAAAAAACGTCGTTTTTTTTCATCGCAAAAAACGACCGTGTGTACGCGGCATAAGAGAAAACTGTAAGTGCAGATGCACTTGTATTCAAAAGAGAATTGCAGGATTTCAAAAAAACAAACATACATACTCAGAGGTGAATACAGCATTGGTCCAATACTGCATTTGTCCTTCACTACTTCTACACCAAGAACTGAGCGATTAAGAATCACTGATCACTCAGTTCTTGGTCTTCTGTGAGGCCTCGTACACACGACCGAGGAACTAATCGTAAATGAAACATCGTTTTCCTCGATGAGTTCCTTGTCAGGCTTGTCGAGAATCTTGACAAGCTTTCTTTGCGTACACACTGTCAAGACCAAATCTTCTCGTTCTCAAACGCGGTGACGTTCAACACGTACGACGGCACTATAAAGGGGAAGTTTGATTCCACTGGTGCCACCCTTGGGGCTGCTTTTGCTAATCTCATGTTACTGCGTGTTAAGTAAAAGTTTGGTGAGAGACGATTTGCGCTTTTCAGTCTGTTACAGCGTTACGAATGTGCTATCTCTATTATGAATGCTACTTTTACCGAAGGTGCGCTCCCGTCCCATACTTTATTCTGAGCATGCGCGTGTTTCTAAACATACACACGAACGTGTTTCTCGTCGAAAACCAGCCCAAAGAGGAACACGACGAGGAAATTGAGACTCCCGACGAGGAAACTCCTCGAGTTCCACAACAGTTTCTCGATAAACATACACACACGTTTTCTCGGCAAAAAAGCTCACAAGTTTTTTGATGGATTTGTTAAAACATACGAGGCGACAGTGAGCTAGTGTCTGTCAACTCTGTGTTCCTCGCACTCACGGAAAAGCAGAGTTCCACAATGCTGAGAGGTTTACACTAGGTGGATCCGACATTAAGTCGAATTAGAGACTGGACTGGTTCTGTGATGTCAGCGGACATCAAACTTCATCTGCGTCGTCGCTCTACTACAGTGTACCGATGTTTCAGCTGCTACGTCCAGTTTTTGTGTGTCAATGGCTCTCTGTGAATGACAGGCTCACAGAAGCACTGACTGCAAGTAGATGTGTGATAGCTTCAATCTCTAGCTGTAATCTGTGCTGGATAGCATGTTCAGATCAGTTGCTGGATAGTTTCAGGTGCATTTAAATCGATTATATTCGACTTGTGGCTGTCGATTCTGTGATGTACTGACATGGAATTCTTTGTCGCCTTAGCCAATGTCGCGTTATCCTTCCTGAGTTTAGCATTAAAGAAAAAAATCAACATTTCAAAACACCAAGGTGGCCCAAATGAACTATGTAGAGTGTTTTGAAAGATGGAGTTCTTTATTGCTAAACTCAGGAATGTAAAGACACAAATACATGCAGTTCTGTTTTCATTAATATGTCATTAAATATATTTTTAAATGCTATTAGTGTAAGTAACTGAATTGGATTTGGTATTAGATACTAGTGTTGAGCGGAATACGCCATATTCGATTTCGCGATATTGCGCGAATATATAGAAGAATATTCGCTAATATCGAAAATTCGTGATATTTTATCCAAAAAAAATGTTGCGAAATTTCGCTAATGCGAAAATGATTGCGAAATTCTCATAAACGGAGATCATTTCCTGTATTACTAAACTAATATGCACTAAACACTAACTCTACACTAACTCTACTTAAAAGAAAGGAGAATAAGGGGGCAAAGAAGGGCGGAGAAGATAATCGCGCAATATTCCTATTGCGCGATTATCTTCTCCGCCCTTCTTTTGCATCAGAGCCAATCAGAATAACTCGAATATTCGGCAAAAGGAATATCGCGCAATATTCCTTTTGCCGAATATTCGAGTTATTCTGATTGGCTCTGATGCAAAAGAAGGGCGGAGAAGATAATCGCGCAATATTCCGTTTGCCGAATATTCGAGTTATTCTGATTGGCTCTGATGCAAAAGAAGGGCGGAGAAGATAATCGCGCAATATTCCTTTTGCCGAATATTCGAGTTATTCTGATTGGCTCTGATGCAAAAGAAGGGCCGAGTAGCTGATGCGATTCTTTTATGTTGCCGAAAATTTGCAATGCGATCATTCGGCAACATAAAAGAATCGCATCAGCTACTCGGCCCAGGGTCTCTCTCTAATCATACCAGCAATGCTTTTAGACGTCGATGGAGATCACTAGGATGTGATCTGTTTTAAAAATACATTTGAAAAAATACGAATATTCACCATAGCGAATATTCGCCGCAATATTCGAGTTATTCGCGAATACTCGAATATGCAATATTCGTAGCGAATATTCGCAATGCGAATATTCGTGAGCAACACTATTAGATACGTGCATTCCCTGTATAGAAGAATTCAGAATGGGAGAGGAAGAAGCAGCACAAGAAGCCAATCAATTCATGTGCTGACTGGAAGTATACCTATAGGAAGAGAAAGCAAAGTAAAAGACAAATGAGCTCATCATTGTGTTGCTTCTCCTTCACTATCTATTCATAGGCTGGGAGTGGGTCCATAACAGCCTAGGCTTGGAGGAAGTAGGTTGCATGTTATTGCTGAAGTACTGCAGTGAACAGTTACAGATTGAAGGCGAGCATTGTAGCAAAAACTGCTTTTAGTTATACTTTAACGGCCTGTTATTTTTAACTTTTTTGGCTGGAGTTCTGCTTTAACCACTTGCCGACCACCTTCCGCATATATACTGCAGCAAGGCGGCTCGGCTTTACAAACCCATGTACCTGTACGTCGGTCCGTGCATGCGGTATTGGGAGCGCTCTTGCGATAAAGATATGCAGAAGGGGGATCTGCCTGTGTAAACAAGATCTGCTGTTCCTGGGGAAAAAACAAGAACAGAAAGCGCCGCTGAGTGAACTGCATTTAATTAAAATAACAATAAATATCCAACACTTACATCTAGAAAGAACATTGATGTAGTCTGGGGTGCTGGTGTACGATCTATAGGGAAGTCCAGAAACCAGGATGGATGCTGAGGGAGCAGTCAGTAGATGTCATTCAGATGCCTGCGGCGGGGGGGGGGGGGGCCGAATTTGAAGAAGGAAAGGAGCCGACTTCCACCTCCGCACACAAGTGTTGCTGAGCTGTCAGCTCGTCCGCTGGTCTGTGACGTCACTGAGACGGTGGCCGAGGAGGGACACATCGCGTTTCAGAGCGTGCGCTGGTTGAATAGGAAACCTGCGCGCTCCTTTGTCAAGTGTGGCGCTTTCTGTTCTTGTTTTTTTCTCTGTTTATGGTTTGAGCTGACTTCGCTCTTGGAGAGAGCAGCCCTGAGCCTCTGCAATCACCTTCACACCTGATATACTGACGGCCAAGTTCCTTGGACTCACTTCTGATGGACTCATTTTAAGACTTTTCCTCTGTTATTTTCTATGCACAAATATGGACCCTCACCTGATGGCATAACATTATGGTCATATAGATTTATTTCTTGATTGATTTATCTAGACACCAGAGCGCTGTAATCCTGTATAAATTCTGCTGTTCCTAGTGATCAGGAACAGCGATCTCTGTGTTGTCCCAGCAAGCCCATCCTGCACACAGTTAGAACACAAGAAGGGAACACAGTTAATCCCTTGATCGCCCCCTAGTGTCAATCCCTTCCCTGCCAGTGTCATTTATACATTGATCAGTGCATTTTTTAGCACTGATCACTGTAATAATGTCACAGTCCCCAAAAAGTTTAACTTGGGGTCAGATTTGTCCGCTGCAATGACGCAATGTCGCAGTCTTGCTAAAAATCACTGATCGCCGCCATTACTAGTAAAAACAATAAAAAAAAAAATGAAGTCCCTAAATCTATCCCCTATTTTGTAGACGCTATAACTTTTGCGCAAACCAATCAATATACGTTTATTGTGATTTTTTTTTTACCAAAAATATGTAGCAAATTACATATTGGCCTAAAGTGATGAATAAATAGTTTTTTTTATATTTTTTGGGGATTTGGATTACAGCAGATGGTAAACACATTTTTATTTTATTTTTTCAAAATTGTCATTCTTTTTTTTTTGTCTATAGCACAAAAAAATTAAAACTGCAGGGGTGATCTGTACCACTTTTAAGTCTTCCCCAAAATATTTCAACACTGGCAGCATCAGCTTGAGCTATTTCCACTTTTCCTGTAGATAGAAATACATTTAAAAGGTGAAAAGAGTTTATAAAATGCTCTGCAGGACCTAGAAGAGTTATTGACCTAGGTGCAGTCATACTAAGCCTGCATGCCCTTTGTAGGGAAAGGGAGTCACAGCTCCAGGTGGGTCTTGTAGGCAATTAGGGAACCTATTGGAATACCAAGGTGCTGGCGATGCACGTAGCAATATCAGAAAATAGGAAGAAGGATGGACTGCCGCACTCCAGGAAAACTTCCCAAAAAGTTGTCTTTATTGATACAAGATGGGCATACAAAAATCAACACAGCCACAGAAAAGGACATCCGACGCGTTTCACACTATGTTAGTGCTTAGTCATGGCACCTTTGTGTCCAACTACCATCCAAAGTATATGGACCAGTTTACAGTATTTCAAATATATACATTATAGGCTTCAAGGGCAATTTTCTATGGCAGAAAGGAAAAGTAGTTGATGTTAATGTGGAGGAAAGGGGGGAGCAGATGATCCATCTGAAGGCTCCTTTCACACATGCAGTCCATTCGTTGCATCAGTTCAGTCATGTTTTTTCAAAGAAAAAGCAGAATAAGTTTACATCAGTTTTTCATCCATTTTTTCATCAGTTTGTTATCAGTTTTTAATCTGTTTTTAAATCAGCTACAGTCTTTAACCACTTAAGGACCGCCGCATGTACATTTACGTCGGCAGAATGGCGCCGACAGGCACATCAACGTATATATACGTTGGTGCCTTGGGGGGGATCGGGGGTCCGACAAGAGGGGGCGGCTATTCGTTTTTGTCCGCCTCCTCCGGATCGCTCCCAGCCAATGCGCGCGCTCCCCCTGCAGTGCACTTCCTCCTCCTGTGTAAACACAGGAAGGAGGAAGCGACGTGATCTCTCCCTCGGCGGCTTTTTAAACCACCGCTGAGGAGAGATCACAACACAAGTAAGTCTGCACAACACTACACTGCACCTACACTACACAAAAAAACACATTTAACCCCCGCGATCGCCCCCCCCTCTCCCCCCTGTCACAGTGTCACTGAATGCAGTAATCATACATGTATGATTACTGTATTTAGTGTCAGTGTGACAGGCAGTGTAAAAGTCAGTTAGTGTTAGGTTCAGGGTAGCCCTGTACCCCCCCTAATAAAGTTTTAACCCCTTGATCACTTCCCTAGTTAACCCTTTCACTCCCTATTGCCAGCGTCACTAAGCGATCATTTTTCTGATCGCTGTATTAGTGTCGCTGTTCCCGCTAGGTAGCTAATTTTTTTTTTTATTGCGATTTTTTTTTTACTAAAGACATGTGGCTGAATAAATGTTGGCCTAAATGTTTGACTAAAATTTAGTTTATTTGATTTTTCTTATAACAAAAAGTTAAAAATATTGATTTTTTTTCAAAAATGTCGCTCTATTTTTGTATATAGGGCAAAAAATTAAAATCGCAGTGGCGATCAAATACCACCAAAAGAAAGCTCTATTTGTGAGAAGAAAAGGACGCGAATTTTGTTTGGGAGCCACGTCGCACGACCGCACAATTGTCTGTTAAAGCGACGCAGTGCCGAATCACAAAAACCCCTTTGGTCATTTGGCAGCATATTGGTCCGGGTCTTAAGTGGTTAAAGGGATTGTAAAGGTACAATTTTTTCCCCCTAAATAGCTATCTTTACCTTAGTGCAGTCCTCCTTCACTTACCTCATCCTTTGATTTTGCTTTTAAATGTCCTTATTTCTTCGGAGAAATCCTCACTTCCTGTTCCTCTGTCTGTAACTCCACACAGTAATGCGAGGCTTTCTCCCTGGTGTGGAGTGTCGTGCTCGCCCCCTCTCTTGGACTACGGGAGAGTCAGGACGCTCTCTACATTGCAGATAGAGAAAGGAGCTGTGTGTTAGTGGGCGTCCTGACTCTCCTGTAGTCCAAGGGAGGGGGCAAGCATGACACTCCACACCAGGGAGAAAGCCTTGCATTACTGTGTGGAGTTACAGACAGAAGAACAAGAAGAAGTGAGGATTTTTCAGAAGAAATTAGGACATTTAAAAGCAAAATCGAAAGATGAGGTAAGTGAAGGAGGGTTGCAGTAAGGTAAAAGAAGCTATTTAGGAAAGAAATTCTACCTTTACAACCCCTTTAACCACTCTAAATCATTTTTCTCATGCAAAAACGTACCGCTTGTCCATTTACGTTAGTTTTTCTTCTGATCCGATTTTAAAGAAAGGAAAATAGGTCTTTGATACATTCCAAAAAAGCGGTTGTAAACAGGTGTAAATTGATGATCATCCGTTTAAACCTGTTTTTCCATAGAGATGCATTGATGCCCATTTTTCATCTGTCAATGGATGAATGAAAAACGAACAGGCTGAAGTACTTGAGGATTACTGGAAGTATGTACTGCTACTATAGCTGATACAATTAACTTTATTATAAATTGTTAAAAGAGATGAGAATCTAGCTCCCCATCTGATCCTTGCACAAAGGAAAATGAGAGCGAAAGTATGCTCCCGTGTAGAGGACAAGAAAACAAGAGACATATGGACACTACTGGCCTGAAAAAAGTGCTCACACCCTGGCATGCCTTAACCTCCCTGGCGGTATGATTCTTTCAGATTTTAGGTGCTAAAAGCGGTACCATTATTTGCAAGGGAATTTGGCGTTTTATACTGTAGGCTTGTAATTCTTAGGAATAACTCACTGAAATCTATCCAAACAAGAGTCTAATAGGCATCCTGGGTATGATTTTTTTTTTTTTCTTATTAAAAATTATAATATAATAAATAATTATAAAAAATTATAACAAATAATAATATAATTATAGTAAAAATTATTCAATAATGTAATCAAATCAAAATCACTGAAATTTGCTCAGTTGCAGAATTTTTGCTGTCATTATTTTTTTCTTTTTTATGACTAATTTCCCCACAAATCGCTATCGCTAAATTCTGCAAGTGATTCTGATTTATTATCGCTGTTTTTTAGCTGCTCTAAAACAATTTTTGCCATAAAGGGACACTTTTGGTTGCTATGGGCAATCTACAGTTTGCAGGGAGAAAGAACAGTTTTTATTATATAAAAGGACATGTAGTGTACAGGGCAGACCACTAGGGACATGGGGGGTGTGTATTTTTTACATACAGTACTGTAATCTATAAGATTACAGTGTACTGTATGTATAGTGTTTGTTTACTTTTTTAAATTTGGCGCCGTTCCCCCCCCTACGTCGCGACGCTCGCAGGGAAGGGAATCGGCGGAACACACAGCATCAGGCGGACATCCGCCCGCCGTGTACTGCGGGGATTCATCGCTGGATCGCAGAGAAAAGGTAAGTAAACTTTTTTCTGCATCCAGCGAGGCAAGCCCGTGTGTGGCACGGGGTTACCGATCGTAGCATGAAAATCTCACCCCGTGCCACACACGGGAAGACCGCCAGGGAGGTTAAAGGGGTTGTAAAGGATTTTTATTTTTTTCCCTAAATAGCTTCCTTTACCTTAGTGCAGTCCTCTTTCACTTACCTCATCCTTCAAGTTTGCTTTTAAATGTCCTTATTTCTTCTGAGCAGAGCTTTTTTTCTCAGAAAATAGGTGCAGGAACTCAACCACGACCCAGTTCAGATTTCACAAACAGTAGAAGGGTCTTAAAGGGGCATTAAATTCCAGGATTGCATTACATACAGAGTGCAGAGTTCAGGGGGTTACACACAGAGTGCAGAGCTGTTGCTTGTAAACACAGAAACCAGACTTCTGTGTTTACAAGTGATTGTGGTGAGCAGGCACCAAAGGGTATGAGCCAAAGGTGGTGGAACTGAGTTCCCCCAAGTTCCCCCTGAAAAAAAGCCCTGCTTCTGAGCCCCCTCCCCCCTCAAGAGGCTTTCTCCACACCAGGGAGAAAGCCTCGCATTACGGTGGTGAGTTACAGACAGAAGAACAGGAAGTGAGGATTTCTCAGAAGAAATAAGGACATTTAAAACAAAATGGAAGGATTTAGGTAAGTGAAGGAGGACTACACTAAGGTAAAGGAAGCTATTTAGGGAAAACCTGTTTTTCCTTTACAACCCCTTTAAATGTCAACTCTCCTTTTCTTAGATGTTTTAGTTTTGAAGTGTTGCAAACATTTCACATGCTTAAGCTTTATAAGTAGATGTTTTGTATAGTCTATTTCACTTATTTTACTATTTTACTTTGTGCTGCTGAAGTGAGAAGTCTACAGAGCTGGCAAATGGAAGAAAAAACGTTCTGCAGGAAAGTTAAAGCTTAGAAAGAATGCTCGGAATTTTCACAAAGGGGGGGGGGGGGGATTGTGTGACTCAGCTGTCCCCTGCTTAGCTTCTGCTGGAGTCTGTATGACATCATAATAGCTGAACTACTAGTCTCATAATTAAATCTAGTACAGGACTATGAATATTTCACTTGAAAGAAATTTCAGACATTTTCAATTAGCCTTTAAAGCTAGAGAGATTCCAACAGATGCATTTGACTCATAGAACTCCATTGGTGGTACAGTTGGTCACCCCCCCCCCCCCCAAAAAAAAGAGATGCCCATGGTCTATGGCAGTGTGTACATTGGCCTTATGCTTCTTGTCCACTTGCAAGGGGCCCAAGTACATTACACTTGTATTATCCAGCAGGACTAATCACATAAGTCTAGGTGAGTATACTGTTTGGTTACCAGTGTTGAGAAGGAATTTGAAGGGTGTTGATCCCCCCTAAATAAATCATCATGCTGCTGTATTACTGTAAAATTTAGCATGCTTTAAAGTATTGGGGGGCTGGGAAAGGCAACAAAGAAAATTGGTTACCTATTGGAGACCTAGGTCTTTATGGATTGTAAAATCATTGTAAGTGTCCCCTTAACCTTCCATTAAAACATGAGTTTATTGATCAAGTGTGTTTTGGGTCAGAAGAATGTAGGCAGGTGCAATCTGCTGTCTTCAATGCAGGTGGCATTCAAATGCAGCAGCAATGCATATTGAAAGGCAGTCAAGAGGAACATGGTTCCTCCATGGTTTTCTGAGTCACTGGGGCATCAATCCAATTAGATGTTGGCCTCCCATGTGACTCTGGTGGCCATCTTAGGTGCGGCAGAGTTTATTTAAGACCTTGGCTCTTGGGTTTGGCACGCTCTGTGTGAGTGGATAGTGTAGGGAAAAGTTCCCCATCTGCTAGGGACACTACTAGAGGCAGGGAAAGGTTCCAGGAGAGGGGGGGAAGCGTACAGTTGCATCTCTCCTGGATACCTTACTGATTGGCTACTAGTTGCCATGATAGCAACATGAAGCCATTTTTTATCACATAGTTTTTTGGATCCTTTTTAAATCATAATGATAACAGAAATCACCCAAATGGCCCTGATAAAACTTTTACATACCCTGGAATGTTTGGCCTTGGTACAGACACAGGTGGCACACACAGGTTAAAATGGCAATTAAAGGATCATTTCCCACAATTGTGGCTTTTTAAACCACAACTAGTGTCTGTGTATAAATACCAAATGAGTTTGTTAGCTCTCACATGTATGCACTAAGCAGGCTAGACACTGAGCCATGAGGAGGTAGAAAAGAACAAACAGTCAAAAGACCTGCGTAACAAGGTAATGAAACTTTACAAAGATGGAAAGGAATGTAAAAAAATAAACAAAGCCTTGAATATGCCAGTCAGTACTGTTTAACCACTTATTAAGAAGTGGAAAATTAGGAGCTCTTTTGATATCAAGGTCAGGTAGACCAAAAAAGATTGCAGACACAACTGGCAGAAGAATTGCTTAGGTTACAAAGAGAAACCCACAGGTAACCACAAGAGAAATACAGTCTGCTCTCCAAAAAGATGATGTGGTTGTTTTTAGGAGCACAATTCAACAATACTTGTACAAAAAGTGCTGCATGGTTGAGTTGCCAGAAGGAAGCCTTTACTATGTTACGCAAAAGCCAATGAGGCATGTCAAGGTGTTGTTGGGCATATTGTAACCAGGCTTTTTTGTGGAACAAGTACAGTAAAGGCTTATTTCTGGCAACTTGACCATGCAGCTGTTTTTTGTTCATCGTATTGTGGTGGGGGGGCCTCTCCTTAAAAACAACCTTGCCATCTTTTCCCAGAGCAGCCTGTAGTTCTCCTGAGGGTTACCTGTGGGTTTTTCTTTGTATCCTGAACAGTTATTGTGGCAGTTGTAGCTGAAATCTTTTTTGATCTACCTGACCATTGCTGGGTATCAAGAGATCCCCAAATTTTCCACTTCTTATTACTGCTTTTGATATCTTTTTATAGCCTTTTCCATCTTTGTAAAGTTTCATTACCTTGTTACGCAGGTCTTTTGACTGTTCTTTTCTACCTCCTCGTGGCTCAGTGTCTATGCCTGCTTAGTGCATCCATGTGAGAGCGAACAAACTCATCGACTCTTCATACAGACACTAATTGTGATTTAAAAAGCAGCAAATGTGGTAAATTAACCTTTAATTGCTTTAATTTTAACCCGTGTGTGCCACAAAATCAATACAATTTTGATGAAAAATTACCCTTTAGCAGCTTTACAAATCTCTAGAAATACATTTTTGATATATCCCTATACAAAGCATATTTTAGTCTCAAGACTACAATTGTTCTTTTCTAGGCTGAAATTATGTTTGCTGCAGGCAGGAGGAAGCATTTCCTTGGTCTCTTCTCCCACTGTTCTCAGGTGACAGCATTGTAACTTTGTAGAAACTCAACAGTGGCAGGATTTATATTCTTCAGTCAGCATGTCAGGCCAGAGGGTAATTTGGAACATATAACATTTTTGTTCTTTGGTTTAGTTATGTTTTAATTGGTTTATTATACAGATGTACAAGCAATCTATTGTATTCCAACACCTTTAAATGGATTAGGAAAATGTAGCTTGCGTTTAAATATTTGTTCATTAAATAAACAAAGCTGTTAATACAATCTTAGGGCATAAGAAAGATCGATAATTTTCGTACATGTACATGGCCCTACAAGGGGCGTACAGCGTGCAGAGTCTGTGTAATGACATTTCTGGGACCTGCTGTCGCCACGTACGGCCGCCTATTGACATGCATTACCAGAGGCCGCTGTACGCAGTTGTATTCCAGGGGTTGTGTAAATCACTCGTATTTGCACTGATGTATACTCCAAACACTGTGACTCTTTTTATGCTGTACACATCTAAACATTTGGCTAACATTTACATGCTGATGGTGTACATTGTAAATTAACTCTATTGGAGCCGCCTGCCTCCTAACAATTAAGCACACTAGGTGGCAGGAGAGTGGAAGTTTGGAGCATGGAGCTTAAATTTGCACCGCGCTAAACTCGCACAGGACCCGGATCAAATTTCCACCGTGTATACAGTATGTGAACAGCCTTCATTGGAAATAATGCTTTTTTAGATGACATGCAAATCTTTGCTTTTTGGATCCGCACAGAATTTGCATGAGGCTCGGTTCACACTGATGCCTTACAAGTTGATGTGATTTCACAGTGCGATTTATGTTTTGACAGGTGCTAATTTAATGCGATTTCTGAGGAGACTGGGCATAACTGGGGATTACATTGGCATCGAGCCTGCACCAAACTGGCACAGGACACTTTTTTTTTACCAAATAAAAATCGCATTCCATCAATGTGAACAGCCTGCATAGAAAACAACACATAAGTGTAAACTGGGCCTAAGTGTGAACCAGAGCTAAGACTGGAACGTGAGTGAACTAGGATTATAACCAAAGAGTCCCTTTATCTTTTTTTTTTTTTTATAGGAAAGGAATGTTCCTAACCTGGATCCAATCTAAGTGCAAGTGGACAACATTTTTATCTTCAATAACATCCAATCTCCTATTTTGTCAGCTAAGAAAAGTGAGAACAACAAACAAGAATTTCTAAATGGATTACTGTTCTGTGCATGTTATTCTTTGTGTTACTGAATAAATGTGGCTGTGGACGTGGTATACCTGGATTTTGCAAAAGCGTTTGACACAATTCCCCACACATGACTCATGTGTAAGGTAAAGTCTACAGGCTTGGAAAGATATATTTGTAAATGGATAGAAAACTGACTAAAAGACAGAATTCAGAGAGTCGTGGTTAATGACTCATACTCTGAATGGTCTGAGTTTATCAGTGGTGTACCCCAAGGGTCAGTGCTGGGACCCTTACTTTTCAATATCTTTATAAATGATATAAGGTCTAGGATTAAAAGTACAATTTCTGTTTTTGCAGATGACACTAAGCTATGCAGTGGAATAAAGCCCATACAAGATGTCTCCAATTTACAAGCCGACCTCAATGCTCTGTATAATTGGGCAACTAAGTGGCAGATGAGGTTTAATGTTGATAAATGTAAAGTTATGCACTTGAGGGCTAAGAATATGCATCCATCATACATGCTAGGGGGAGTACAACTGGGGGAATCCATAGTGGAGAACGATCTGGGAGTTTTGGTAGTTCATACGCTCAGTGCCATCTTAAGAGCATTATAGGCCCCCGGGCAATACAGTGCACTGGGGCCCTGTCTACACAACCACACACAAGAATTTACTGCCAAAAATCATGAAATTTACTGGCAGAACCACAATTTTTTATTGGCACTGCAAAAAAGTACCTAAAATTACAGTTTTACAAATTTCTTCATTGGCATGAAGGTTAGGTTACTGTAACCCAGCCTGATCAGAGTTTCCTCTTGCATCAGAGTCTGCAGGATTCCCCCTTACAGTGAAAGGGAACTCTTATGAAAGGGGAAGACTGCAGATCATGATGTAAGGGGGAACTCTGATGTGGAGGGGGGCTCTGGTGACCAGAGACCACCTTATATCAGAATCCACTGCTTTCTCTTTACATCAGAGTTCCCACTTACATCACGGTCCTCAGACTGAGTTCCCCCTAGCACTGTAAGGGGGAATCCTGCAGACTCTGATGTAAAGGGGAACCACCTTCCGTAGAGTAAATACACTAAGGTAAGGGGGGGCACTAATATTTTTGTATTCACTCCCCCCTTTCTTTAGCAAACACCCGCCCTTAGACTGGCCTGGTGGTGCTATCACTGACCTCCTCTCAGGTGCACCATGCAAGGCTCAGTCAGATGGCTCCAGCTTGGCTGCTCTGGTTTTATCCTATAGTCTCTTCATGTCTGACTTCTCCTGTGACCCCCATCCCAGCGGCGCTCCCACTCTTCTTTAGAGACTGTAGACACGATACAGTTCTACAGTTCTGACCCGCCATTCTCCACCATTTTTTACTGGGGTCGCTGGGCAGCCGATGGGGGCCCCCCAGGCAAGTGGGGCCCCCGGGCAACTGCCCAGTGTGCCCAATGGAAAAGACAGCCCTGCATACGCTCCATAATAGCATGCAATGCCAAGCTGCAGTTTCCAAAGCCCTTTCTTGTATTAAGAGAGGTATGGACTCCAGAGAGAGAGAGATATCATTTTGCTCCTGTAAAAATCCTTAGTAAGGCTGTATCTGAACTATGCAGTTCAGTTTTGGACACCAGCTCTCAAAAAGGATATCGGGGAACTGGATAAAATGCAGAGAAGTGCTGTCAGGAAGGGGTTCACCCGTTGGTGGAGCTGTTGGTCCTGTGGATCGCAGTTCCGGTGTCCACCAGCAAGTGTCTTCTTACAGCCAGGATCTGTAATAAAGGATTTCATCTGCTGGTGGCACTGGTAGATCTATAAGCCGTAGTACCAGTGTCCACCAGCGGGTGTTTTGCAGCAGAGGGGAGCCGACATTATCTCCTGCGGTCAGTTGTCACCTGAGCCTGATTGCAGGAGATGTGTATAAATATTCAGCAACTTACACACACAAGTGGACTTGGTATCGTCCTTGTGCCCTGATCCGTACCTGCTGCCTGAAGACCTGAACCTGTTTCTGTTCCCTGAAACCTGAACCTGTTACCTGTGTACCTGATCCTGTCTCCCTGTCCTGATCCCTATCCTGTCCCACTTGTTACCTTGCATCTCTGCCATGCAGTCTGATCCCATCCACCCTCTTCCTCTCCTGTCCCGTTCCTTACCTCATCTTCTGATCTCCCGTTGATGACCCTGGCCTGGCATATATAAAATCACTTATCTTTAAATAAACTTTATTGTTCCCTTATATACGTTTTGGTGTCCTCTGTCGCAGTTCACACAATTCTGGTCACACCTGTTCATGACAAGGGTACAGGGCTGGTGCAAGGATTTTTGACACCCTAGGCGAAACCTCATTTTGACGCCCCCCCCCATAGGCTCCGCCCCACTGAGATTTTTGCGATGCCTCTTCACCTATTTCTTCAGCCGTGGTCCACAGGCCTGCACCTGTGCCTCTGGACCCGGCCCGAAGACAAATAATGGATGGTAACGGCTCGCTTGCTCACACCAGCTATGGCCCACAGGCTAGGACAGTATACAGACAGACTAACTGTGTACAGTAACTGCCTGTCTGTACGAGCGACAGATACACTGACAATGTTTTACAGGCACCTAATAAAAATAATAAATGCACATTTTTGTACCTGCATTTTTTTTGTTATTTACAAAGGTGGACTTAAACCTTCACACCTCAGATCACCCCAATTCCTGTATTTTCAGGTCTGAGATCACCACTATTCTTCCACCTTCACACTTCAGATCACCCTAAATACCTGTTCCCCTCTGCGGCGACCCCCCCTCCGCACCTCTGTTCCCCTCAGCACCCCCTACTCCGCAACTCTGTTCCCCTCTGCGCGACCCCCCCTCCGCACCTCTGTTCCCTGCTGACCCCCCTCCGCACCTCTGTTCCCCTCTGCGACCCCCCTCCGCACCTCTGTTCCCCTCTGCGACCCCCCCTCTGCACCTCTGTTCCCCTCTGCGGGACCCCCCCGCACCCCCGCTGCACCTCTGTTCCCCTCTGCGACCCCCCCCCCTCCGCACCTCTGTTCCCCTCAGCGACCCCCCCCTCTGTCATCGCACCTCTGTTCCCCTCAGCGACCCCCCCCCCTCCCCTCGCACCCCCTCTGCACCTTTTCCCCTCAGCGACCCCCCTCTGCATCCGCACCTCTCTGTTCCCCTCAGCGACCCCCCTCTGCACCTCTGTTCCCTTCTGCACCTCTGTTCCCCTCTGCGACCCCCCTCTGCACCTCTGTTCCCCTCTGCGACCCCCCTCTGCACCTCTGTTCCCCTCAGCGACCCCCCCCACCCCCTCAACGCACCTCTGTTCCCCTCTGCGACCCCCCTCTGCACCTCTGTTCCCCTCTGCGCGACCCCCCCTCCGCACCTCTGTTTCCCCTCAGCGACCCCCCCCTCCGCACCTCTGTTCCCCTCAGCGACCCCCATCCGCACCTCTGTTCCCCTCAGCGACCCCCCTCTGTTCCCCTCTGCACCTCTGTTCCCCTCTGCACCTCTGTTCCCCTCTGCGACCCCCCTCTGCACCTCTGTTCCCCTCTGCGACCCCCCTCTCTGCACCTCTGTTCCCCTCAGCGACCCCCCCACCTCCGCACCTCTGTTCCCCTCTGCGACCCCCCTCTGCACCTCTGTTCCCCTCTGCGACCCCCCCTCTCCGAACACCTCTGTTCCCCTCAGCGACCCCCCCCCCCTCCGCACCTCTGTTCCCCTCAGCGACCCCCCCCTCCGCACCTCTGTTCCCCTCAGCGACCCCCCTCTGCACCCCCTCTCTGTTCCCCTCTGCACCCCTCACCTCTGTTCCCCTCTGCGACCCCCCTCTGCGCACCTCTGTTCCCCTCAGCGACCCCCCTCTCTGCACCTCTGTTCCCCTCAGCGACCCCCCCCTCCGCCGCACCTCTGTTCCCCTCAGCGACCCCCCCCTCCGCACCTCTGTTCCCCTCAGCGACCCCCATCCTCGCAAACCTCTGTTCCCCTCAGCGACCCCCGTCCGCACCTCTGTTCCCCTCAGCGACCCCCCTCTGCACCTCTGTTCCCCTCAGCGACCCCCCCTCCGCACCTCTGTTCCCCTCAGCGACCCCCATCCGTACCTCTGTTTCCCTCAGCGACCCCCCTCCGCACCTCTGTTCCCCTCAGCGACCCCCTCCGCACCTCTGTTCCCCTCAGCGACCCCCATCCGCACCTCTGTTCCCCTCTGCGACCCCCCTCTGCACCTCTGTTTCCCTCTGCGGACCCCTCTGCACCTCTGTTCCCCTCTGCGACCCCCCTCTGCACCTCTGTTCCCCTCTGCGACCCCCCTCTGCACCTCTGTTCCCCTCTGCGAACCCCCTCTGCACCTCTGTTCCCCTCTGCGACCCCCTCTGCACCTCTGTTCCCCTCAGCGACCCCCTCCGCACCTCTGTTCCCCTCAGCGACCCCCTCCGCACCTCTGTTTCCCCTCAGCGACCCCCCTCCGCACCTCTGTTCCCCTCAGCGACCCCCCTCCGCACCTCTGTTCCCCTCAGCGACCCCTCCGCACCTCTGTTCCCCTCAGCGACCCCCTCCGCACCTCTGTTCCCCTCTGACCCCCCCTCCGCACCTCTGTTCCCCTCTGCGACCCCCCTCCGCACCCTCTGTTCCCCTCTGCGACCCCCTCCGCACCTCTGTTCCCCTCAGCGACCCCCATCGCACCTCTGTTTCCCCCTCAGCGACCCCCTCCGCACCTCTGTTCCCCTCAGCGACCCCCATCCGCACCTCTGTTCCCCTCAGCGACCCCCCGCACCTCTGCGACCCCTCTGCACCTCTGCGACCCCCATCCGCACTCTGTTCCCCTCAGCGACCCCCCTCCGCACCTCTGTTCCCCTCAGCGACCCCCATCCGCACCTCTGTTCCCCTCTGCGACCCCCTCCGCAATCTGTTCCCCTCTGCGATCTGCACCTCTGTTCCCTTGCGACCCCTCTGCACCTCTGTTCCCTCTGCGACCCCCCTCTGCACCTCTGTTCCCCTCAGCGACCCCCCTCTGCACCTCTGTTCCCCTCAGCGACCCCCCTCTGCACCTCTTTTCTCATCGGACTCTGCACCTCTGTTCCTCAGCGCTGACTGCTGTTTCTCAGCACCCCCCTCCATACTCTGTGACCCCCTCTGCCTCTCGCCTCCACACCTCTGCATGCACACACACACATATATAATTTCCTCTCTGTACAATCCCTGCACATCTGTCCCACCCTCCCCACACACACATATATCTGGTCCCCCTCCGTAACCACTCTCACACACATCTGTACCCCCCTGCCCCCCCCCACACATAAATCTGGTCCCTCTCTGTAACCCCTCCCACACACATATTTGTACCCCCTTGCAGGTCTGCCCCCCCCACACACACACACACATCTGTCCCACCTCTGTATACAGTGCAACGAACTATAACAGCATAGTACATTTTTTATTTCATGTGACAGCAGGCAGGCTGCAGCACTGAGCTTGCATACCTGAGCCAGCGGCGGCTGATGGCTTTACTCTACGAGAGCTGCGCTGCTGCCTGCCTGTCCTCTGTTGTGAGAGAACCCGAGCAACCAGGAGGAGGGGTGAGCAGATATCGCGGCAAGCCTGTATGCAGGGCTTCCATCTCATTCGCCCCAGCCGGTTCCATCGAGCGTGCAGCACTTCCGGTCGGCTGCTCCTTGTCCTGGCTGGCTCTCTCGTCTCTCCCCTCATCTTCCCATTGCTAGGGCAGCTCTGCAGAGTGGTCCCGGAAGTCTTCACAACAGGTGCAGTCGCCCACTAGCCTGGCGGCTGGCGCTATAAGGCGGCATGTATTTAAAAAAAAAGAGAGTCCTGGAGGTTTTTTTAATTTTGCCGCCTCCCTTACCGTGGCGCTCTAGGCAGTCGCCTGATCCGCCTATTGCTAGCGCCGGCCCTGCAAGGGTAACCAAATTAATAAGAGGCATAGAGGAACTCAGGTATGAGGAAAGATTAGAGCAACTGAATCTGTTCCCTCCTGAGAAGAGGAGATCAAGGGGAGATATGATGAACATGTACAAATACATAAGTGATCCATATAGTGAACTTGGTGTTGAGTTATTCACTTTAAGCTCAACACAGAGGACAAGATCAGATCAGATGGACAGAAATGTAAATACAGCTGTTAGATGTGGGTAGGATAGGCTTCTCTGAAGAGGAGGGTTTTCAGGATCCTCTAAAAGCTAATAGAGAAGAAGTTAGATGGACAGATGGGTGTAAGGAGTTCCATAGACTTTGAGAGGCTCTGGAAAAGTCCTGGAGACAAACATGGGAGCAGGTGATGAGAGAGCTAGAGAGCAGGAGGTCTTGAGAAGAACGAAGAGAACGATTAGGTTGGTATTTAGAGACTAGATCAGTTATGTAACTGGGGGCAGAGTTGTGGATGGCTTTGTAGGTAATTGTTAGTATTTTGAATTTCATTTATTGGGTGAGCGGAAGCCAGTGGAGGGATTGACAGAGAGGAGTATCAGAGACAGAGTGGTTGGTAAGGTTTTATTATTTTTTTGGTTGAACTAGATGGACTTGTCTATTTTCAACCTCACTAACTATGTAACTATGTGAATCTTTTGGTCATATTGGTCATATAGCAATTTATAATCTTTAACCACATTTGTTTCTCTAGATGATTTAGTCTTACTCATTGTGGCCGCTTTCTGCTTCCGGAGGGGCGTGGTTGAGCCCGTCCGGCCCTCTGGTAGGTGGAGCCATGCCTTTGATTGCTGCCCGGCTGGGTGGAAAACATTTGGGGTGAGTGGGGTATCCTACCCCCCTTTCCCCCTCATGTTGCTCTCCGGGCGCTGGAGGAGCTTCTCCCCTAGCGCCTGTGCGAGTGTCACCCAGCCGGCGGCGTCCCAGGAATCCTCCCCGGACCGGCATTGGCGCGGCGAGCGTGCGCGATTTCCGCCCCATGCGCGCGGCGTCATTACGTCATGCGGCCGCGCCGGAAAGGACGACAGTTGTCGGGGCTGTCTAGCCCCTCTGGGACGCCGAGGGAGCCACACGTGGGCCGCCATCTGGCGGCTGGTACGCCTCCTAATTGGCCAATTGGACGGAGGCACTAGCCTGCACGTGACCACTCGATCACCACACCCATAGGGCTCATAAATGAACAGCCATCAGGGAAACAGTGCAGATTCCAATTAGGTCAGGTTTGGATGCCTTCTCATCCCTGCTCCTAACTGTGGCACCTTGTCCTTCCTCAGAGTGCACAATTGCAGTCAGGTCTTTACACTTATACTTCATCCTACTTCTACCCTTCACTGTATCAGGTAATTATCCCACCATTTATGTATGTATTTATCTCAATACCACCTTATTAGTTACCACGTTCACTTATTCACTCACCCTTATTAGTTACCATGTTCACCATTCACTCACCCCCCAAAACTCCCCCCTATCTGGGGACACTTCATGCACCCGTCCTATTTTATCTTATCGTTTTTACACCTGCCTGTTGTTTGATTCATTTTATCATCACACGCCACGCACCTTATCGAGTGCCCTAATTTGGCAATCACTCTTTTTCACATGCTCACTCATCACTAGTTATTCACCTAGCAGCATTATACCCCCAACATACCCCCAACTATATTCCCCATTTAATTACCCAATCCCATTGGACCTTAAGGATGCCCTGACTGTCATCATTTATGTTGGCAAATAGTATTTGCCTCAGCCCTCCCATTAATTTAGCACTCTACTACACCTACCTACATACATACTCAGCTGTCTTTTCAGCAGCTATATTTTTTTGAGCCAATCTACCCCAATAATCTTCCCCGCTAACCATGGGATCATGGGGGTTGTTTTCTGCAGGCGTCTGCTCCTTCATTGCCCCTGGGGGACGTCGTTAATGTGGCTCCTTGTCAGCTATCCTGGTCTGGCCCTACACCGGTTGGTGGGCGGATGCAGCCCGTGCCCCTCCGGACTATCCAGCGGTTCCACACAATGTTGACTCCCTGGTTCAGTGGTAATTACAATACCTCAGTTATCCATGTGATGTATGTTGATTTGTGTCCTTATATCCCTTTTTTTGAAACTTTTGTTATTACTTTTTAGAAATCATGCCCCCTGAAGAGACCGAATTGGTCGAAACGCGTCGGGGCTCACCTTTGTACAGATTACGGAATTATGTTATGTACTATGATCTATTATACTGTATTCAGAAATGTTATTCTTTTACAATTGTATTAACAACCAACTTTGACTTAACTGGGAATCCGAGACTCTCGGCAATAAACACTGTTTTATATATTCAACATTTATTCAATCTATCATTGCTGCCCATAGGCCCACTGGGGAATCCCTTTCTTTTTTTCATAGAGAAGAAGTTAGATGGACAGATGGGTGTAAGGAGTTCCATAGACTTTGAGAGGCTCTGGAAAAGTCCTGGAGACAAACATGGGAGCAGGTGATGAGAGAGCTAGAGAGCAGGAGGTCTTGAGAAGAACGAAGAGAACGATTAGGTTGGTATTTAGAGACTAGATCAGTTATGTAACTGGGGGCAGAGTTGTGGATGGCTTTGTAGGTAATTGTTAGTATTTTGAATTTCATTTATTGGGTGAGCGGAAGCCAGTGGAGGGATTGACAGAGAGGAGTATCAGAGACAGAGTGGTTGGTAAGGTTTTATTATTTTTTTGGTTGAACTAGATGGACTTGTCTATTTTCAACCTCACTAACTATGTAACTATGTGAATCTTTTGGTCATATAGCAATTTATAATCTTTAACCACATTTGTTTCTCTAGATGCTCCTTGACCTTCACTGTAGTGTTTCCAACTGCAATCAGCATTTCTAATCGATTGCATAGTCTGCATTCAGTTGCCTTTCTTGTTTAGTAATTATGATTAAAGCCACAATTAACGAACATTAGGTTTAGCAGTTTCTTTCTGTTCACTAAGAAAATAGGAAGGATCAAACCATTCGAAGTAATATATTTGTCGCAGCATGTTAGCTGCAAGATTAAGATAACATTTGGCTACTGAATTTACTAATAGCCCCAAGGTTACAATCTGCCAGCTTCAAAGATAAGACAAGACAGTTTTTCTGTCCTGACATTTAGTGCCAACAAAGGTCAGAAGAGAACTTGCTAGTTTCTAAATGTGAAAGTGACAAATTATTTTTCCCCTGGCAAAAAATACACTATGAAGCATCGTGTTTGAAATGCATTTTAGTCATGGTGGATGTGTGAATGTCATTTAGGCTGCCCTGTAATTACATCCACAGGCAAAGACAGACAAGCTTAGACTTAGTGAATAACAAAGCACTGAGAGCAAGGATGTGTAGTAATTTTGGTAACCAATTGAAATTAAACTTTCAGTAACTTAAAGTGGAAGTTATCCCTCCTATCATTTCCAGCCATGGAAGCGGCCTCTGTTTAAAGAAGAAGTAAACCCACCAAAACCAAAAAAATAAAAATACACAATGCAAGAAAAATGCATAATGAGCTAGCTCATTATGAATTACTTACCTGAGATCGAAGCCTCCTCAGCGGCCCTCGTTTCTCTCCCCCACCGCCGCCATCTCATTTCCTTTTATCACGGCTCCGGCTCTGTGACTGGCTGTAGCCGCAATGATGTCACTCCGGCACAGGCACGGGGGAGCCTTCAGGGATGGTACAGTCCCATTCAGAAACGGCACGCTCCGTGCGCCTGCGCCGTTGTCTACGGCGCGCATGTGCCGTAGACATCGGTGCCGTCTTTCTTGCAAAAATCTCCTTTAGGCTCCTTACACACGGAGCGGTCCGTTTTTCAGTCCGCTCCGTGTGTCCGTCAGCTCAGCGGGGGGTCTCCGCTGAGCTGTCGGGCGGACAGGGCGGTCCCCGCACACTGTACAGGGACCGCCCCGTCTCTCCTCCGCTCTCCCCTATGGGGAGTCGGATGGAAACGGACCGTCTGTCCATTTGTATCCGATCCGTTTGGCCGGACGGAAGAAAAATAGGACATTCTTCCGTCCGCAAAAACGGATGCGGATCGAGCGGACGTTAGCGGATGCATCATCCGCTAACGGATCCGCTTCCATAGGGAAGCATTACAAGTCCGTTAACGGACTTGTAATTAGCGGACCGTTCGTCCGCTAGTGTGAAAGGGCCCTAACCGTGCGGGTTAAGGAGATATTTCTTGCACCTGAAGGTAAGCCTTAATCTAAAACTAAGAAGCTGATTACTATGCACAGCTGCACCAGATTTTGTGTGCACCAGTTTTAGTAAATAAGGAGGAGCAGCTGAGAATATGGCCTAATATCTCTTGCTAGTACAGAGGTTGCCAGTCACAAGTCAAGTATGCATGAGACCTTATATAATCCTAATTGTATGAGTTATTATATAAGTTATTATTATTATTTATTTGAATCCTAGCCACTGCACTACTTGTACGAAGTTTGCTGTTCTTTCTGTGCCTGCATGGGTTTTCTCCAGGTACTCCAGTTCCGGTTTCCTCCCACACTCTAAAGACACATTGGTGAGTAGGGATGAGCTTTGTGTTCGAGTCGAACGTATGTTCGACTCGAACATCGTATGTTCAACCGTTCGTTGAAATACGAACAAAACGGGTCGTTCGCGCCAAATTCGAGTGACGTGCCACGGCCCATAATTCACTGCGGCATTGCGCGCTGATGATTGGCCAAGCATGCACTATGACCCGAATGCTTGGCCAATCACAGTGCGCAAAAAAACGAGAGCCATAATTGGCCAAAGCCAGGGTGGCTTTGGCCAATTATGGCTCAGAGCTTTAGCACACGCCCCACACTATAAAAGGCCGCCTGCTGGGCAGCCTCGTGTAGTGTGTTCCAGTGCTGGTTACAGATCAGACAGAGAGAGAGAGAGAGATTGTTTTTTTTTCTAGCTAGATAGAGCAGGCAGGCTAGTCAGTTAAATTTACAGTGTGTAGAGGATATATATGCATCCCAGGAGTTGTACATATATTTATACACTGTATAGTTTAGTTAGATTAGTTCTTCCTAATCTGTCACGCAGTTGATTGTGCTAGCTGCAGTGTTCTAACGTGTTGTATTGCCGTGTGCTCAGTGCACCTAAACCCACTTGGTTTATAGTGCAGGTGTGCTAATTACTGTGCACCTAAGCCCACTTGGTTTATAGTGCAGGTGTGCTAATTACTGTGCACCTAAGCCCACTTGGTTTATAGTGCAGGTGTGCTAATAACTGTGCACCTAAGCCCACTTGGTTTATAGTGCAGGTGTGCTAATTACTGTGCACCTAAGCCCACTTGGTTTATAGTGCAAGTGTGCTAATTACTTTCCACCTAAACCCACTTGGTTTACAGTGCAAGTGTGCTTATTACTTTGCACCCAAAGCTACGAGGTGTGTGTACTGACTTTGTCTTCTGCAGGCCATTATAATGTCTGGAAGGACAACAAAGAGAGGCAAAGAGTCACGAGGGCAAGCAGGCTCTGCATCTAGAGGCAACAGTGCTGGTGGTGGACACGGTGCATCCTCTTCAGCACGTGGCCGTTGGACACGCTCGTCCTTCTTTTCGGGAGCTGGCCGTGTTGAGCCTCAACATGCAGACAAATTGGTAGAGTGGATGACCAAGCTGTCCTCATCCTCCTCACCCTCTCTCACCCAGGCTGAGCTTACTTTGTCTGACAAAGCAGCTGCCAAGACGTCCTCTTCCCTCTGCACAATGGCATCACACACACTCCTTCCCTAGTCCCACCATGTCCTCCTGAGGAGTCCCCCGAACTGTTTCAACACAGTGTTGCGTACATGCTGCATGAAGATTCACAGCGTTTTGAAGGCTCCGATGATGGAACTCAGATAGAGGAAGGCAGTATTGTGAGCCCAGAGAGAGGGGGTGCCCTAGAGGGACAGCAATCTGGCAGTTATGTTACCCCAGCTGCAGCATACTGTCAGGTTTTCGACAGTGATGACAGTGATGAGGAGGGAGGGGATGATGAGGTCACTGACTCTAAGTGGGTGCCTGATAGGAGAGAGGAGGAGGAGGAGGACAGGCACATCTCCAAAGAGGCAGGATGCCCTCCAGGGGACAGCTTAAGGCCAGCACACCAACTGCATTACATCGCAGAGTTACGCCTGTGCAGGGCGCTGCTGTGTCTAAGTGTTACTGCAAAAGTTCTTTGGTGTAGGCCTTTTTTATGACATGTGCATCAAATCGCACCGTTGCTATTTGCAACATATGTCTCAAGCGTACCTCGTGTGGCCAAAACATCATCCGCATGGGCACCACATGCTTGACCAGACATATGTCGACCTGCCATGCAGTTCGTTGGCAAGCATACCTGAAAGACCCACACCAAAGAACAAAGCGGACCTCCCCTTGCCCCTCATCAGCTGGGATCTCCAACCCCACTATACCCTCAGTCCTCTCTGAAGCCTGCACTGATAGGACTGAAGGTGTAGAATTAGGTGTGTCACAATCTAGTAGTACATGCCGGCAATCTACTATCGGTACACCGATGGCAGATTGTACCAGCCAAATTTCCCTACCCCAGCTGCTGCAGTGCCGAAAGAAGTACTCTCCCAGCCATCCACATGCCCAGTGGTTGAATGCAAGCTTAGCGAAATTGCTAGCACTTCAACTGCTGCCTTTTCAGTTGGTAGATTCTGCGCCCTTCCGTGAGTTTGTGGAATGTGCAGTACCTCAGTGGCAAGTTCCCAAACACCACTTTTTCTCATGGAAGGTGATTCCGGCTCTCTACCGCCATGTGGAAGGCAATGTCCATGCCTCGCTTGACAGGGAGGTCAGTGGTAAGGTGCATATTACCGCTGACTCATGGTCCAGCAGGCATGGACAGGGGCATTACCTCTCTTTCACGGCGCATTGGGTGACTCTGCTGGCAGCTGGGAAGGACGCAGGGCAAGGTACAGTAGTGTTGGAGGTTGTTCCGCCACCATGCCTCCAAAATACTACTACTGGGTGTGACACACCTCTCTCCTCCACCCCCTCCTCTTCCTGTGCTGATGTGTCCTTCAAACCACGAGGATGGTGAGCAGTAACAGTGCATGCATCAGTGAGACTGTTCCTCTTATTTACATGTTGGAATAATGGACAGGGCCCTTGAGGCAGAACAGAGGGAGGAAGAGGAGGACTTCCTTACCTCTCAAGGCCCCCTTTATCCATACAGTGGTCCTGCTTGCCTGCCTAGCACACAGGAAGAGGACGAGGAGGAGGTGGAGGAGGAGGAGAAGGATTGTATCAGCAGCATGGAGGTGGAGCCTAGCACTCAGCATCAGCAGCAGCAGTCTTCAAGGGATCACTTACAGTCCCAAGGAACCCATGGACGTTTACGTGGCTGGGATAAGGTGGCTGTGGATCCTGTCATCCTCAGTGACCCAGAGGACTGTGCTCCGAATGCCTCAGAAAACCTACGCTGCATGGCCTCCCTGATCCTGCAAAGCCTGCGTAAGGATCCTCGTATTCGTGGTATCAAGGAGAGGGATCATTACTGGCTGGCAACTCTCCTTGATCCACGTTACAAGAGTAAGGTTGCGGACCTTATCTTGCTGTCGCAGAGGGAGCAGAAGATGAAATATCCTCGGGAGGCCTTGCAGAAAGGTCTGTGCAACGCGTTCCCAGAACCTGGGGGATTACCAAATCCTGGTCCTGGACAACGTGTTGCTGAGGCTTCGGTGAGTCACAGAAGGAGCGGTGGAGAAGGTGGCCGTCTGACCGATGCGTTCAGACAATTTTTTAGTCCGCAGCCCCAAGGTATGACCGGTTCCAGCAACCATCGCCAGCATCTGTTTACATGGTGCGGGAATACCTAGGGGCAAGATCTGACTTGGACACCTTCCCCACCCAAAATCCTCTGGCGTACTGGTGTCTTGAGGATGGATCACTGGCCAGAGCTTGCACAGTACGCAATTAAGCTACTGGCTTGTCCTACATCCAGCGTTCTTTCAGAACGCACATTCAGTGCTGCTGAAGGCTTTGTGACCAATCACAGGGTGCACCTCTCCACCGACTCCGTCGATCGACTGACCTTCATCAAAATGAATCAGGCTCGGATCACCACCAGCTACCAAGCACCTGATGCTGATGTAACTGAATAATTTTTTAAATGTCAGATCCCTTGGAGACTGCCTATGCTGATGCTGAGTGACTGTCCTGTTATGCTGCTGACTGAATATCATTTTCCTCCTCAATGATCTTGCTGATAGCTAGTAAGAACATTGTTGGTTCTGGCCACCGCCACCGGTGCCTAAGGCCGTATAATAAAAAAAATTTATGCAATACTTTGCATGTGGCTCTTTGCTGTGTTCCAATTACAGTATATGTGAGGGGTTGCAGTGTTGTGCCTAAGGCCCAATTTTTCTGCCCCTGTTTAACAGGGGCGTGTAATGACAATTTTTGATGCAATACTTTGCATGTGGCTCTTTGTTGCGCTCCAAATACAGTATCTGTGAGGGGTTGCAGTGTTGTGCCTAAGGCCCAATTTTTCTGCCCCTGTTTAACAGGGACGTATAATAACAATCTTTGATGCAATACTTTGCAGCAGGGCTTATTAATGCTCTCGAACTACAGTATCTGTGAGGTGTTGCAGTGTTGTGGCACCGCCACCAGTGCCTAAGGCCCAATTTTCCTGCCCCTGTTTAACCACTTGACCACTGGGCACTTAAACACCCTTAATAACAGACCAATTTTCAGCTTTCGGTGCTCTCACATTTTGAATGACAATAACTCAGTCATACAACACTGTAACCAAATGAAAGTTTTGTCCTTTTTCCCACAAATAGAGCTTTCTGTTGTTGGTATTTGATCACCTCTGCGGTTTTTATTTTTTTCGCTATAAATGAAAAAAGAACGATTTAAAAAAAAAAAAAAAATGTTTCTTCATTTCTATTATAACATTTTGCATAAAAGTATTTTTTCTTCATAAATTTGGCCTAAAATGTATACTGCTACATATTTTTGGTAACAAAATGTGGATATTATTTAGTCTGGGTGAAAGTTATAGGGTCTACAATCTATGGTACCAATTACTGAAAATTGATCAATTTGATCACACCTGATGTACTGACAGCTTCTCTCATTTCTTGAGACCCTAACATGCCAGAAAAGTACAAATACCCCCCAAATGACCCCTTTTTGGAAAGAAGACATTCCAAGGTATTTAGAAAGAGGCATTATGAGTTTTTTGAAGTTGTCATTTTTTCCCACAATTCTTTGCAAAATCAAGATTTTTTTTTCCACAAAAGTTTCATATTAGCGGGTTTTTCTCACACACAGCATATGCATACCACAAATTACACCCCAAAACACATTCTGCTATTCCTCCCGAGTATGGCGATACCACATGTGTGAGACTTTTACACAGCGTGGTCACATACAGAGGCCCAACAAGCAGGGAGCACCATCAGGCGTTCTGGAACACCCAGACCATTTCTCTCCTACATGTAAAAATCATTATTTATTTGCTAGAAAATTACAATTACCCCAAAACATTATATATGCTTTTTTAGCAAAGACCCTAGAGAATATAATAGCGGTCGTTGCAACTTTTTATCGCGCATGATATTTGCAGAGCAATTTTTCGAACGCATTTTTTTGGAAATAAAACAGTTTTGTGCTTTTAAAAAAAAAACATTAAAGTAAGCCCAATGTTTTTGCATAATATGGAAGATGAAGTTACGCCGAGTAAATAGATATCCAACATGTCACCCTTCAATATTGCACACACCTGTGGAATGGAGCAAAACTTCGCTACTTAAAAATCCCCATAGGCGACGCTTAAAATGTTTTTACTGGTTACATCTTTTTAGTTGAAGAGGAGGTCTAGGGCCAAAATGATTGCTCTCGCTCTAACGTTCGCAGCGGTACCTCACATGTGTTGTTTGAACACAGTTTTCATATGTGGGTGGGACTTACGTGCACGTTTGCTTCTGTATACGAGCACATGGGAACAGGGGCGCTTTGAATTTTTTTTTTTTTTTTATTGTTCATTTGTACTTGTTCATTCTTTTCTAATTTGGGTTTATTGTAGCTTTCTCCTAGGTTACCATAGTGTCATGTTTATTTTCCTGTACTAAATACTCATCTTTGTCAATGTAAACACCACAAATCTAGATATGTTCTTTTAGGCAGCATTGATATAAAAATAAGCCACACAGCAGACAGCATGGATTCATGAAGGACAGAAGTTGTCAGACAAACCTGATTTCCTTTTATGAAGAGGTAAGTAAAACCCTGGACAGAGGCGTGGCAGTGGACGTGGTATACTTGGATTTTGCAAAAGCGTTCGATACAGTTCCACACACACGGCTCATGTGTAAGGTAAGGTCTACAGGATTGGATATATCAGTTTGTAAATGGATAGAAAACTGGCTGAAAGACAGAATTCAGAGAGTTGTGGTTAATGATTCATACTCTGAATGGTCCAAGGTTATCAGTGGTGTACCCCAAGGTTCGGTGTTGGGTCCCTTACTTTTCAATATATTTATAAATGATATTGGTCTGAGATCCAAAGTAACATTTCTGTTTTTGCAGATGACACCAAGCTATGCAGTGGAATAACGTCCTTGCAGGATGTCTCCAATTTACAAGCCGACCTCAATGCTCTGTCTAAGTGGGCGACTATGTGGCAGATGAGGTTTAATGTTGATAAATGTAAGGTTATGCACTTAGGGGCTAAGAATATGCATGCATCATACATGCTAGGGAGAGTTCAACTGGGGGGATCTGTAGTTGATCATAAGCTCAATAATGGCATGCAATGCCAAGCTGCGGTTTCCAAAGCGAGCAAAGTCCTTTCTTGTATTAAGAGAGGTATGGACTCCAGAGATAGAGATATAATTTTGGCCCTGTACAAATCATTAGTAAGAACTCATCTGGAATATGCAGTCCAGTTTTGGGCACCAGTTCTCAAAAAGGATATCGCAGAACTGGAGAAAGTGCAGAGAAGGGCAACTAAACTGATAAGAGGCATGGAGGAGCTAAGCTATGAGGAAAGATTAGAGGAACTGAATTTATTCACTCTTGGGAAGAGGAGAATAAGGGGGGATATGATCAACATGTACACATATATAAGAGGTCCATATAGTGAACTTGGTGTTGAGTTATTCACTTTAAGGTCAACACTGAGGACAAGGGGGCACTCTTTACGTCTGGAGGAAAAGAGATTTCACCTCCAAATACGGAAAGGTTTCTTCACAGTAAGAGCTGTGAAAATGTGGAACAGACTCCCTCCGGAGGTGGTTCTGGCCAGATCAGTAGATTGCTTTAAGAGAGGCCTGGATTCTTTCCTAAATGCACATAATATAACGGAGTACTAAGTTTGTAGGT
The DNA here is from genome assembly GCA_029574335.1 of Rana kukunoris. Classification (NCBI taxonomy): domain Eukaryota; kingdom Metazoa; phylum Chordata; class Amphibia; order Anura; family Ranidae; genus Rana; species Rana kukunoris. Next base: position 69,765,098 of record CM056057.1, on the reverse strand, counting down.
AAAGTTGATCCGGGGTAAATCCGATTGCCTCTCGGGGGATCAGGAAGGAATTTTTTCCCCTCCAGCAGCAAATTGGATGATCGCTCTGCTGGGGTTTTTTGCCTTCCTCTGGATCAACTGTGGGTATGGAGTTGGGTGTATGGGATGTACTGTGTTTTATTTTGTTTATTTATTTTTTTTATGGTTGAACTGGATGGACTTGTGTCTTTTTTCAACCCGACTAACTATGTAACATTGTTGAGTATCCAAAAATATTGATTGTTTCACATTTAAAATGTGTCATTTATTTTTATCCAAAAATATCAAAATAGATTTTTTTTTATCAAGAAATAGATTTTTGCCTAGAAATATTTGTCAACATCAATTTTTTTTAGTTTTTATAATTTTTTGTTGGTATTTTTTTAGAGATATCTTTTTTTTCCCTTAGATATCTTTTTTTGTGTATTTTGTTTGAGAATAACAAAATTAAAAAATATCTGGTTAAAACGCATGAACAATGACCAACTTTTTGGCATTAGTCATTGTTTATGCGTTTTAGCCAGAAAACTAGAGATTCCATTAAAACAAAACAAAAAAAAAAAAACATACATAGAAAAACAAGATTTTTTTGTTTTTAAACCCTCCCCAGAACATCTATTAAATCCTTTAGTTTTCGCTCCACAGTTTTTGTTTTTTTTCTCATCTGCCCCAAGCAGATGTGGATGTCCTCAATTTGAGCCCTGCAGGACAACACCTCTCCAGTTAACACCTGGGAGCTGGATGTGTCCAATCCACCACCAACAGCACGAATACCTCCTGAAATTTGGAAACAAACCATATATTACAATTATGCAGGCCTCTATTACCTGAAGCTGTGCTGTATGACACTGACCTGATGTGGTGGCAGTTTCCACTTCCTGCACATCCCACGGGGTGGGGCTTGGGTCTGTGTGGGGTTTGTCTGCTCCAGTCTTGAAGCTTCATTGTGCCCTATGAGATTGTAAAAAAAGGAAACATGAATCAAAAAGATTAGAGGCCTGAAAGAGGAATATGAATCGCTCTTTTTATAAAGTGTGGTACAATTGTCTTTTTTTACAATCCTTCTAAGCCTAACACAGGATTGTATCCATTACCAAAGCTGCTGCATTTCTCTATCTTTGGCCAAGTTTCCTACATGGAAAAACACCAAGTATCCACTGAATCACCTCTGTGTGACACCCTAACTAGGTTATTCTTGTGGCCAACACTCAGTGCCGATCCTGACCTCCCTGGGGCCCTAAGCAAAATGACATGGCACATTAAAAATGAGAAGCGGGGGGCGCTGACAACAGTGACATGTCAATTTAAGAAAGTTGAGAAGCGGGGGGGAGGGGGTGTTCTGCTGTCGGAAATGACATCTTACATTAAATTGAGAAGCAGGGGGTGCTGACTTCTTACCTCTTCTCCCATGCAGCCAGCGAGTTGAGAAGCAGGGTGAGGGGGCGAAAATGGCTTTTCACTAGGCGGGGCCTCTAGTAATTTGGGGGGCCCTTTGCAGCTTTGCAGGGCCCTAAGCGGCTTGCATAGTGAGCCTATAGGGTGGATCGGCCCTGCCAACACTTGTGCTACTGAGTCCATATGTATAACCAACTGCTGAGCATACTCTCCTTTTACTGTATATTGACTTAAGTTGGATTATTTACATCTAGTTAAGAACACATCTACATTAAATAAAAAATTGGTCTCACATAAAAAGATCATAAATAGAATGAACAACAACATATACGACCAATTATTATGCCCACAAACATGAACCTTGACATCCATTCTTGAACTGTATATTTACAACCTGAAAGAAAAAGCACATGCCGCACAATAATAAAAAACAAATAATCAGAGTACACATGAAAATTACTTACTTCTTCTGATAACTTTTTTAATCCTCTCCATCTGCTCCGGCTCTCTTAGTTTAAGGTCAGACCACCTTTTCCGGAGCTGTTCCCTTGACCTGCGCACCCTGGATTTCTGATGGAGACTCCTCTGCACATTGTCCATGATCTGGGCCTTCACTTTGTTTGGGTTCTTGTAAGGACTATGTTTGCAATCATAGTCCTCCCTCTTTAGGATTGCCACCATTTCTACCATCTCATCAAAAGACATATTGGTGGCCTTGTACCTCCTTCTCCTGGTGTGTGCTACCGCCTAGCCTCGCTCCTGGTTTGAGGTTGCAGCTTGCTGTGTGTCCTCCATGGTGTCTTCACTGTCTTGCATTGACCGACCGAAAAGGGGCGTGGAAAGTACAAGAACGATCGTCAGGGGCGGGGAAACGTGCGGAGCTTCTCGCATGCGCAGTGTATAAAGGGATATCGCGCGAGTGAAAACGTCATTGACAGTCTGTAGAACAAGGTGAAAGAAACGATCGTGTAGTACGACGGTACGTAAATTGATTTTGGACTTTATGATCAGTGGATGAGTTTGTGGGTTAGATATGGGGAGAAAACTTAGTAGTAGAGGCTTGACTGACATTAGCTTTTTTTGCTTAATTTTGACTTGCAGAAATAATGGAGGCCTTCAGGTAACAGGAGTTCTTCACAGAATTTGTTCAAAGGGGCCCCCGGATGGCAACCCCCCTTTTTTCTCAAATTTTTCTTTACCAAAAAAATTATTTATTCAGCCAAGATCTGGCATTGGAATGGCCCACCCACCCCTAAAATAATCGACATATTGTTGCCACACAGCACTTGCGGGCTCACGGGCCACCACTGGAACATCAATGGCCTCATCAGGCACAAGTGTCATGTAGTTTTTTTTGAGGGTCTCTTTAGGAAATTGTGCAATATGCAGCAGCAAAGTATGACATGGTTCAGATTTTACTTAACAAACCTACAGTCCTTGTCTTGTTTGCACCGCCTGTATACTGCTGTATACTGCTGTTCAAAGTATATAGGGCCAAAGGGTCTTGTAATGACCTAGGGGGAGTGGTGGCGGGGAAACTCATGCGATTTTTTTCAGTGATTTTCAACCAAACATTACATTAAAGCCACAAGCAGTATTAAATTACTTTTTTCTTATAGTAATCTAATTTTGTGCAGGGACAGTTCTAAACACGTGCTGCCTCACAGGCAAACTATAGACACCCAGCAGGTACGATATTTAGCATTTTTTTTTCACTTTAAGCATCATTAAAATCGCTGCTCCAGAAGAAACTACCGGTTTTAAAACTTTTTTTTCCATTGATACATGTTCCCTGGGGCAAGACCCGGGTTCTCAAAGACGTTTTCTGACAATAACTTGAATATTGGGCTTTAAAATCAGCACTTTTGAATTTAAACGTTAGAGTCCCATAGACGTCAATGGGGTTCTAAATGTTCACGAGAACGTTCGGTCCGTTCGAAGGTTCAGGTGCGAACGAACGCGTGCGTGTTCGGCTCATCCCTATTGGTGGGTTAATTGGCTCCTGTCTACATTGAACATAGTATGTGTATGTGTGAATGTGAGTTAGGAACTTAGATTGTAAGCTTGTATAGGGCAGGGACTGATTTCACTGTATAATATATACAGTGTGGAAAATAATTATTTAATCCCCTGCAGATTTTGTAAGTTTGCCCACCTACAAAGGAATGAAGGGCATACAATTTTTTTATTTTAGGTGTAACTCCACACAGTAATGCAAGGCTTTCTCTCTGGTGTGGAGTGTCGTGCTCGCCCCCTCCCTTGAGGGGGTGAGCAGGACAGTCAGGACGCTCTCTATGTTGCAGATAGAGAAAGGAGCTATGTGTTAGTGGGCGTCCTGACTCTCCTGCTCACTTCATAGTGGGGTTCCAGAATTACACTGATTAGTTGCTGGTGGGTATATCCACGCTTTAGCAATAAAACACAGTAGTACACACTGTTTACAGATTATATCTAGGTAAAACACACATGGCTCTTTTTGATAGGAGTCTTATCCCCGAGCATACTAGAAACAACCAGGGCTGTACTTTGGCCTAGGCCAACAAGGCCCAGGCCTAGGGCGGCACTTTGCGGGGGCGGTGCCCCCCTGCACAAAAACATCCCCCCACCTGTCCTCCCGAGTCCCGGCTCCAGCGGCCTTCTCCTGGCTAACATACAGCCTCTGAGGTGCCAGACCAGTGCAGAGTTATCTGCAGCCTTGCTGGGACTTGTAGTGCCCCATTTTTGCTGGGACTTGTAGTGCCCCGTTTTTGCTGGGACTTGTAGTGCACTGTGGGGGCTGAGATATGGCAGCCTTCTATTCTGGGACCTGCAGTGCACTCTGGGGGGATGACATATGGAAGCCTCCTATGCTGGCACTTGTAGTGCCTTAGACTCTGGGGGGACTGAGGAATCCTCATTCCGCCACTGAGGGCACTACAAATCCTAGCAGAGTGGGCCGCCATTCTTCCATTCCCGGTAGTCTAGGGCACTACAAGTCCCAGCGTAGGAGGCTGCCATATGTCAGCCCCCCGGAGTGCACTACAAGTCCCAGCATAGGAGGCTGCCATATCTCAGCCCCCCAGAGTGCACTACAAGTCCCAGCATAGGAGGCTTATGCTGGAAGGGGCAGATGGGGGATGATTTATAAAGGGGGAGGATTTGTGCGGAGAGATGTAATTTATGCTGGGATGGGGAGATGGGGGAGGATTTGTGATGGGAGGGGGGATTTATGCTGGGAGGGGGGATGGAGAAGGATTTGT